>WYDI02004934.1:0-36578 GCA_009867235.2 Psittacus erithacus
TGGACTTGTGCAAAGCGTTCGACACTGTCCTGCATGACATCCTTGTCTCTAAATTGGAGAGACATCAATTTGATAGGCGGAGCACTCGGTGGATAAAGATCCATTGGCTAGATATGAGAAGAAAATGATACATCAGTTCAGACTAAGACCAATACCAAAACCTTCTCTGCTTCCCACTGACAAAAGCACTAAAAGAAAACCTAAAACCTTTATAATTTCCTTTACAGCTCTCTCCCATTTTCTTCATAACCCAGGAAAGGTTAAGAAAAGCAGCAGAACAGGGAAACTGCATGCAGAGATTAAGTTCAGCCTCTTCTGGATTTAAACACACAGCTCTTCTGCTATGTGTTCAGCTTTTGGTGGTGGTGATAGGGACATAAATCTAGAGGGCTAAAAGAGGCCACAGGGTCACAACTGGCTGTATAGGCAAGTTGTTTACAGGTTTTTATACCACTCCCATCATGGGCTGCTACAAAGGAAGAGAAAGATTTCAGATGCTTCCATTCAATCTCAAAGCATGGTAGCTCTGAAGAATGAGGGGATAATATCCTTTATGCTCTCCCATGGGAAGAACGCAGCATGGAGTTGCATCAACTCAAAGATAATGCAGTTGTATTATTCTGTAGTGCTTCTGCAAAGGGAATGTAGAGACAGTCCTTCAGTTTCTCACTATACAACAGCAGGACATCAGCTCATCTTCAAGCATTTATCCCCATGTTGCTTGGTAGTTTCCTGAAGTCACTGTTAAGCTGTTAAACAGCAGAAGCTCCCAGTCCTTTTTGATTGGTGAGCCGCGGTTTCATGCGGTGTCCCAGGAACCTCTTTACACCTTTACCATTAAGCTTTAAACAGAAAATGCCAGAAAGCTGATGTAGTTCCATAGAGGTGAAGCTAAGCTTTTCCCACTGACCAGATATTGTAGTTTTCCCCTTATTGAGAACTCTAGGGCCAACCCTTCCTCAGTTTTTGTAACAACAGAAGGCTGGATTCACAGTTAATTCCCATTGGTCCCTGAAGCAGATTACAGAACTTGGGATATGAAGGATCTTAGTGCACATATTTAAGTTAAAAGACTGTTAACTTACGAGCACCAGCTGAATCAACTTTATGCAGCTACAAGATAGGGACAAAGCATGCATTAATACATGCTTTTGTAAATGAGGACATCCCAAATGATACGTGGCCTTGATGATAGATTAGAGGAACTCAAGACCCCTTTTTAATCTATTGATTCACAGACCTACAGAAACATTGTGTCCCCACTTCCATAAGAGACATATCTTGAAAGTGTTCCTATATCTTGATAGGCAGGAGGGAATATTTTTGGGCAGGAATCATAATTCTTTCCTGACTGCTAACATCTGTTTGCTAAAGCCTACAGAACTTCCCTGGAGTTTTGAGGTTTAAAAACATTGCTTGAAGATGACATACTAAATATTACGAAAATGTGCCTCACGATCCACACCCAAAACCCCCCAAAGAACATTTCATATTTTCAGACTTTGGTCAACAAAACTTTTTTGGACTGTTTTTAGTTCCTTAAAGGATGGGTATTTAATTAAAAATGTGACCATGTAACAGAATGGAGAGGGAACCAGCCAGCCATAAACCCACAAGACTAACTTTGCACTAGACTATGATGGGAAAAATAGTGGTTATACCCAACACCATCTTATTGAGGACTGAGATTATTTGTAGACACACTCATTGAGCCACCATATAGGCAAACACATCGTAAATGGGTATTTCCCATCTCAGACATCCTTGAAAGGTCTGCAAAGGTGCAGCATACTCCAGTAAACTGGCCCCATTCAGAAGGGAGCCTAATTCATCTTTCAGTATAGCTGTGATTTGATAGTACATTGCTGACCACTTCCTAGGGTGATATTTGTTGGCACTGCTCTCCCACAGTTTTTTTTTCCCCACACTGAATTTGCTAAGCTTCACCTCATTCTTCCCTTTCCGCTAAAATCAAGCCTGTCTACTACTGTGATTTATGAAACTTCTGCCCTTCTGTCTCTTATCTGATTTGTGCCACTGGGTGACTTGCTCAGGTCAACTAGCCATTTTTAAGTTCCCAAGTAGAAATCCACATGTCTACAAATGCAGGAATGGGCAAAACCTGGGGAAGAACAGGGCCTTTACCAGATAAGCCGGTAAATCTCCTTTCTGCTGCTAAACCAGAGCATGCAAGAACTAGTTATATAGATCTATTTAAATACAGGTGACCTTTTTTTTGAAAGATCCATAAGGGTACAGATTTCTCCTTAAAATACACAGCATTAAAATCCCCAAGTATCTTTAAAGATCCAGCCCTGCCTTTTGAAAAGAATCGAGTCCAGAATACTAGCACCTCAATGGAAAGGGGATAGACATTCAAATGGTGGCTCAGGGGATGTTTGTTGCTCAAGTTCTGTAGCACTGCAGCCAGCCTTTCAACTGCAGCCTATTGACTCAGGAAGTTTTCCCTCTCATGGGGGACCTGCATACAGTGGATTAGACTATGGGGCCACCCAAGCACAGTAACCTCCCTTGAACTGCTGCAGCCAACTATAAGGAAGCATGTGAGGACAGACATTCATGAGGGCACACATTCAGCAACACCTCCAATTCTTCTCTCAGGTTTTAGCCATGTGCAGCTCAGACTTCTCGAGCTTAAACAGACCTTTGAGTTTAATAATCCCCAATAAATCTTTCCAGTAGTTTCTCTAAAGGTTTTTTTTTTTAAACTTTTTTGGATTTCAGTAGTTGCTTGGCAACTTTTGGCAATGACTTCTGCACCCAATTAATTTGTGGTGTGACAAAGTACCTCTTCTCATCTGTTTTGAGGAATCTAGCTAGCAATTTAATTTGCTGTCTCCAAGTTTTAAACCATGAGGTGACTAAGCCTTCCCCATTGACCTTCTCCCTGTGGGTCATAGAGTTAAAGACAGTTCTTTCTTATTCATCTTTTCCATGCTGAAACAACAATTTCAGTCACCTTTTGTACAAAAGGTATTCCACACCCTTCATCTATTTCTGTCCTTCTCTGTATACTTTTGAGTATCAAAATCCCCATGCAGATCTTAAGGGAAAGATGTGCCAACAACCCATACTTTGTCACAGGTTTATTTCATTCCTTTTCCTGTCCTGGTAATTTTTAGCATCATTTAATCTTTTTCTTACCCCAGCTGAATTGCTATTTTCATACAATCACCTATTCTAGCTTTTACTGAGGAAGCTGGGTTTCAAAACATTCCCACTCACAAAAAGTTTGATTTCAATATGCATGATGAAATGCCAGCCTGGTCACAGAGGGGATACAGCATGTTAACCAAAGTGATACAGTACTCTAAGGTGACAGTCCCACTTTGAGCTCAAGAGCTAGCAGAGTATCTCAGAGTATCTCTTGCTATGAGGCAAACCTAACTTGTCGCATCAAGACCTGGATGTGAACATAGTTCTTGCAACCTAACAGTGTCCACCAGCAAAATACAGAGCAGGACTTCATCCTTTAAGCAGGCAATGGGCAAACACCAGCTTGGCCATAATGCGTGTTTATATATGTATAAATATATATGTTTGTATAGGTATACATATAGAGATTTTTAATAAAGTCAGTTTGAAGCTTATTTTTAGGCCAGCAGAAAGCCACAGATGAAGAGGTTTGTTGTTTGGCAGTGATCCAGCTGTGCACATTTCCAGCATCTGGAATGCTAATGAGTCCAGCTCCATTAAAATGAGCTCCTTGGCACTTTGCTTGTGCCACCTCCCTGAAACACCAGCCAAGGAGCACTTAACATGACACTCTTCATAAAAGATGAAAAGCCAGCTCAAATATACTTGCTACAGCTTCTCTCCAAGGTCACTTTCAGGATCTGATTTGTTTTCAGGATCAGACACTCTTGGAGCTGGGTATCAAACAGCATCTATACAGAGCTAATGAAGAGATCCCGAGGAGATCATTAATGAAGTCAGCTCATACTCTGGTATGGCACAGCATCATGTGTAGTACTCTGTTGGGTTCCTCATGTAATGATGTTTCAGTGATCTTCATAGTAGACACAGGCGGTACAGACTACCCAGAAAGAGCATCCAGTGAAGTACTAGACTGAGACTGTCATTTAGCTCTCAACTCTGCTGTAGTCATGTCCTTTCAGCCTTCATCTCTGCAGGTATTTTGTACCCCTTGTTCTCTTTCAGTTTAAGAGCTGGAGACTCTGTAAATGCAGACCTTAGATTTGCCCAGGGTTTCCCTTCTGCTAAAACGACTTAATTTCTCCCTAATTTCTCAACCATTTAAAGCAAGTGCATTTGAAGTGGGAAGTGTACTCAGGTATCCCTAACTCTGAATTCAACATCAGCTGAGTTGCAAAAGGTAAATCACCATCTAATACATTCAGAAGTTAATTATAGAGCAATAGGCAGCACTAAATTAATATCATCTTGTAGATCTATTATCTGTGCTACTTTATGAGTAAACAGCCATGACCATTCTCTTACTTCTTTGAAAGCTGTGAAATTCACCCTAAGTGCAACATTAGGAGATATTTTTCTTATTGACATATTATTTTTGTTAAAAATATGTTTGGTAAATACCATCGTAAGCCATCATGCTTCTTTATTCACCTGTAAAATCTTAGCACAAAGCCTGAGCATTTTAAATCTCTTTGGATTCTTTGTATTTTGCCCAGATTAACTCAATAGCAAGAGGGAAAACAAGGGCAAGCTCCTTTTCTCCAACAAAACTGAGTTTTGATAGTGTCAAATCTATTTCTCACATCCATTTCCCTTGAATCTGTTGGAGTCTGTCAAAATAAATAAGACTAGCTCAAATCAGAGTCTTCAGCTCTCATGTCCCTGATGTATAAGTTAAAGGGCTGACAACAAATGGCCCCCTTTAAAGATTGCATGGCACACTGTCACCTCCATGGTTCCTCATCCCCTTCTCTCCCTGGCAATGAGAAATCACTTTGCAACAAGAGCAACAGATAGAAGGGGGAAAATAAAGCTTTTGCCCTGCCTGGGCATGCTCTAAGTAAGGGAACAACTTTACCACCATCATACAATGTAAAGCCTGGGGCACAGTTTACGCAAGTCACCTTATGCTTTTATGGTTTTAAACAAACTACACTATCCCCAAGACATAAAAGTTTTCCAGGTACAGATTTATCTACTTGCCTTTCTCCATATACCTGATATATTTGACGACCTTGCTTTTGTTCAGTTTTAGACCTGGTAGGATTCAATATTTGTTGTTTATCGCCAAAAGGGCCAAGATTTTCCCGAATATGCCAGTTTAGAGTATGCCAAGGACATTCACTGTGATCAAACTCTGCAAAGGAGGCAGGAGAGAGTTCCCTCTCTTTTATATCCCCCCCAATGAAGAGCATATTTTTTCCACTAAACTATAGCAAAAGGTAAGACCACTGTAGTAATATTTTCCCAAACTCCAATCTTCAATCATATTGACAGTAATTCCCAAAACCTCACCCCAGCACCAAGACAGCCATCAAACATGATAAGTATTCACTTTTTAAATAAAATCTAAAAGCTAGGTCTGTCTAGACAGGAAAGGATGAGTAATCAAGCTTCTCAATCAATCCAGCTGCACAGGTTTGTGAGGCTATTTGTTTCAGACAGCATTTCACTTCTTATTGGCAAGTTCTACCTTATGCTGATACTGCTATTATGCTTCAGCTTAATTTTCTAACCCCAGGCTTAGGAGGCCTCTAATGATTGGAGACCCTTTGCTTCCAACTGGCAATGGCTTCCAGCTTTGCATGGCTCCTGTTTCCCCTAGACTAGAGAACAGAGAAAATTGCTTTATACATAGTTAAAATAATCTGGCGAGTTACCTAAACATATGCCTAAAATATGAGTAACCTCAGGGAAGGGCTTTCAGTGTAGCTACTATAACCATGAAAATACAACAGAGAAACAGGCTGAGCAAATCTAGAGAGCCAAGTGGACATAAAGGTGCAATGGCCCTTACTTTGTAATGAACACAGGAATTTCAGGCGCTTACCAAATGCCTCAGACTATGTTTACTGCTGCAATCAGGAGCTCTCTCCCGTGGGAATCCCATGGGAGCAGAGTCTTCACAGCTGAGATCAGCCAGTTCAAGCAGCATTGTTACCTGCTCTTTTTGCATGTGGTGTGGTCTGGTTTTTCAGAACTCAGCACAAAGTAATAACAATTCTATAGAGGACAGGGAAACCTCAGCCTTCAACACGCCTAAACTCAGGATATTCTCATAGTCATGAGATTCTGATCCTTCCTTTGCTTTCCAGCATAACAGAACATCAGTCAGCAAAGGCTTTCAGAGGCTGTTTAAGCCTTTGAATAATTGGTGGCTTCAGGAATTTTAAGATAGCTTAGCACTAACCACTGCTCTCACAGCATGTAAAACACAAGAGGTTTCAATCTGCTGGGCAGTGTTTCATCTTCAAACACTTCAGGATTCACACATCTCCATCATCCCCATTCACAACCTGGAATTTCAGAGGTGACCCCAATTTGTGGCCATCTTTGTTGGCTCCCTCCAAATACAGGCAGAAAACACTGGTCTGAAAAAAGCAGGCCATGTTTCCAAGGCTGCTGACAGAGATTCCCAGATCAGAAGACAGTTTCCAGAAGCTTTGCTTTCCAGAAAGGAACCAGCTCAAAGTGAGCGGCCACTTGATAGAACTGCTCAGAAAGGAAAACCATTGTGATTTTTTTTCCCATATAAGTATGTGTATATATCCACATTCTAGAAGAGTATCTATATAATAGAAGAGTGGAGTTTGGTATCATTTGTGGAATAGAAGAGTATTATTTTTTATTACTTGTGAACCAGAGAATTCCATTATCTTCAGATACTGGACAACAGCCCAATTCCCCAAAGTTTCACTACAACAGACCTGTTGCCTGAGAGCTCATTACAGACTTCATAATTACTCAGTGCTCTTACTCAGAGGCATCAGTCGTTCAGCCGAGGTGTAGACACAACTCCCAGTGGCAGAAGTAACTCATTACAGCTCTCTCCTTTCACTTCCAAACTGCCTGAAGCGAAGCAAGAACAGTCCATGGGCAAACTCACGTTTACCCACCTATCTGCCTGGGTGGGTGGGCTTCAGCACACCATGTGATATTATATTTGCCCATGCCAATGGTGAAAATCTACATGTTTGTGCAGAAAGCAACCCGCCAATAATCCATATTCACCCCTATTAGTCGTTTTGGATGAGTTCAACTTGTTAGAAAAGGGCTTTTAGCTGTGATAAAAAGAGGAAATGGAAAAGCCCAGCTCTGCCTTTATCTGAGACTCACTTGTCTCAGTCTGCGGTAGGCTTGAGACCAGTGAGTTGTGTTGGATAGCAGCTTGGTTGGCATTTTCAGCTATGGCAGGTTTAGACTCAACTTGGATGGGACTCAAAATGAGAACAGCTCTTAGAAATGAATGGTTAGATAAAAAGCTTTCTCTGGAGAGTCTCCAATACTGCCACCTATGCAAACGGAGCTCTGGCACTAAATCCAGAAAAATAGTTGGCTTGGATTTGTCGTGTTTCCTCAGTACTGTGGGAAGCCTATAACTGTAGCAAGTACCTTATTATCTCTGCTTTAAATAGAGCATCTAGCCAAGCCTAGTTTTGCCTACAGTGATAAATGACAGCTCAAAATGTATGTTCATACACCAGCTTTGGCAAGGACATCTGTGTTAGAGGTAGAGGATCCTATGTCATACCATACATATGCTGCTGAGCAATGCCAGCACCAGCACTCAGCTGCTAATAAAGTAATGACATTAGCCTATAGGCCACTGCTCAGGTCTTCCCAGTTAAAGTCTTTTTTCACATTGAGGCTGATGCTCAAATTGTTTCATTTTCTTAAGATCCATTGCTCTACTTAATACTGTTTCTGCTCATTTCCCCCTCATACATACATCCTCACACAGCTTCCTTTCAGATCCTCTTCAAAACATAGTTGGCAACATGGAAAGTGGCTTATTCCTTATCCAGTCAGAATAGGGGGTCTACTTGGTAAACAGCATAGCAACTAGTCTCTGGTTTGACCTTTTCTGGCAGTTCCAATGGTTTCTCAAGCAGGGGCTGCCTCGTGCAATGCATTCACATAACTCTGACATTAAGAGATGATTGATACGCTGCCTATTGTAAGAAATAGATAGATGTTGTTGTCCTCTTTGCTGCTTTGAACATCTTATGTATGCTGTCCTGCAACCATGAACTTTGTTATTTTAAGACAAGAGCTACAGTAATACAGGAGACAAATTTCCAGGGTAACTTAGAAGAGCTAAAATGGCCCATTCAATTGGGATTGGAACATGTGGCTCTTCTGGCCTGTTGAGCACATGAAGCTTTCTTTAAGTAGCGAAACAACATGGAAACAGCAGCAGAATAGGCAGTTAGGTGAATAAGTAAATGCATTAAGTGCTGTCTGCATGACAGCACAGATGAGTGTGAAATGATATATTTCAAATGGGCACTGAAGTGTTAATACACAGTGCTAGAGGGCAATATTGCTGTGCTGCCGCTGCTGGACCATCACTGTGGCCTGAACATGAGCTGGGGAGAGGGGAATACAAAGCCATCCTCCCCTTAACACTGAATATTAGCACAGTCAATATTACTTTATTAAGAGACCAGCCTGGAAACTATGGAGAACAAAAAATACCTAGAACAGAGGCACAGTTTCCAGCCCTTAAACCACACAATCCAAAATACATGCTTAAAATAGCCAGTTCCTACCCACACAAATCTAGCTCCATGGGTTCAGGACACAAGGAAGTTGATGGTTTTCAGTTCAGCCTACTGTAATTCAGGGTATGGATTTTGAGACTATTTATAGATTTGGGTCAAACACTCTCTCCCCAAGTTTAGGCATGAAGAACTGAATGCCAGCTTAGACTAATGGCTCTTTGCATGGTACTAGTATCATAAAAAGGGATCTCCTCAATAATCTTCCCCAGAATCATGCAGAAAGACTTAATCTATCATTAAACCTCAAAAGGCTCTTGGTTTCAACGTGTACATGGTAGCAATATATTAACAAATTCAGACTTTAACCAAGGGTTTCAATTCCCCCCCCAAAAAATACACCAGGAAAGTGATTTCAGATTGCAAAATGTTCTCATCACCTTTGCAACAGCACAGTCATAGCCAACATTTTTATCCATGCTATGCCTGAATACACAAAGCAAGGGTCACAAGTAGGTTTTGGGGACCCTCTGCTGTTCTGGCACTGCAGAGCTGTAAATATAGCACCATTAGAGCATCTCTTCATTAATGAAGAAGACAGACAAAATGCAGTAGTAAACTTCTCATTAAAAACATCAAACCCTTCTGAATAATACAAATATTCATAACATAAGTAATCCAGAACAGATGATTAGACAGGCAATCAAAGCAACTATAGAACTGATCTGGTTCTAGATAAATCACCATTTATCCATTATAGAAAAAACAAAAGAATCAACTTCTGGATGTTAGCAGCTGGGCAACTAACAACAGCATCTGGCTGGAATGTTGTATTTCAGTAAGCACCATCTGATTTAGAATCCTAAGTCTCATTTTACTAGACTGAATTAGGCCCTGACAGTAGGGGCAGATACCCAAACACCTTCAAGATTCTGGGGCACAGGACTAAGTTAAGAGCTACTTTAGGCTTTTAAAGATGCTGACACTGATTTAAAAAGGCAACTTTCTCTTCTTTCAAGAGCTATGTTACTGAAAGTACAGGACTTGGAGAACTAAGTGATTCTTAGTACAACCAATGTATTTATTTTGTGTATTATGTGCATAAAGAAAAAAAGCACTTAGTTCAGTCAGCTCACCAGCACTTTGTCTCTTCCTCCAAAGGCAAGGATTACAGTTGAATTGTGTCTGATCTAGCTTAAGCTTCAGGGAATGTTAAACATAACTGTAGCAAAAAACTTTAAGTATGGTGCATGTCTCATAAAACTTAACAACTCCGCTTACAAACTCAATTCCTATCAGAATTTAGGGCACCAATATTCCCAAAACCTCCCAAAAACACAAAAGAATGAGCCCCGCAAAAGTGGGAACTGGATGGTCTGCAGCTTGACTTGTTTCCCATCAACACCACAGATATAGCTGTATACTCCACACACCCAGTGGCAACCTTCTCTAAGTAAGACAAAATACAAGATAACTAAAGTTGATCAATTCTTCCCTAATGGGACCTTTCAGCTGCTCTTAAGCAATATCTTGCAGCACCCCAGTACATTACAGCAGATGCAAACTATGAGTGAAAATAACACCTAACACCTATAGCACAAGAAACCAAGACTGTTTCCATTTACTGGTTCCTGCTACACTCTCCAGTATGAGCTGGCTATTCATCTTATATGTTGCTAGACATCAGGGTTCACAGATATTTCACAGCTCCTTGGTTCAAAAAAAGCTCAGTGAGATGTGAAATGGGTCAAGATTTATCAGCTGCTTACGAAGTAAACTTTCATCAGTCTCTCAACTATTTTTCTATATGCAAGTGTATTTGGCTTGCAGCAAAATATGCCATGTTTAGTAGAAGGCATGTTATGAAATAGTTTGTGTCAAGTCAGACGTTCCACAGATTTCCCCCCAAGATGGAGTTCCCATACCACTGTCTACTTTGACGAGGAACCCAGCGAGGAGACAGACATGTTGATCGCAGATAGGGGCTTTCAGAGAGTGCTGGCTAGATGGGAAAGCTGCACTACCACACCACCAGCCCTTTCCTCCACACAAGAGGGGTACAAAAACCACATTGAAACTCCTTAAATTCTACTAAAGTAATTGAGGCTGGTCTTTTTGATAGACAGTACTGAGGGACAAGACTGAGCCCAGCCCTACCAGAAACATAAGGTGTTGAAAACTCAATGCCTTTTGACATCTGCAGGTTTCACAGTGTCTTTCAAACCCCATTCTCCATTTCAGCACAGCCTGGAACATGGTGCACAGGAAAGTGGAAGGTCTGAGACACTGTGTCCTGCACTGGTGGGTCAGACAGGGAGTGGTGGCAGAGGTTCTCATCTTGGGCATCGACGCAAATGCAGCCACATCACTGCCTGCAGCACAGGAAGGAAATTACTGGAGCCTCCGAACTGAGACATGGGGCATTTCTGCACAGTCTACAGTGGCAGAGCTTTCACAAGAGTCAATTATTCAGCCTGTGTATTTAAAGACTTGGTAAATAACTAGTCAGGGGATGGGTTTTTCAAATGTACTAATGATACTTTCATCAAAAGACCCTTTTCACAGAAATAGACGAAGGAGAAAATATTTATTCAGAGTGTGTTTCATGGAAGCTGCAGTGGCTGGTGTTTTATGGTAAATGATTACCGTGTTCTGGGGACAAACATACCTGGCAGGCCAGACTTAGTGTTGTTCTTGAACAAGCACAGGTGGAAGAGAAATAAGTTGTACCTTGTCTAGTCTACTAAAGGGATTTTTCCCCTCCAGTCTTCTTGAGAGTAGCCCTTTAGTGCACAGATCATACACTGAAGCATAACATAGTCCCCATCATCATGCCTCTTCCTTCTCCAGCTCTTACTGAAGCTTGCCAAAGGAACAGTTTGGGGTCACCCCCACTCCTTCCAGGCTTTCTGGGATGCTCAGTCACAAACATTCAGCTCCCCTTTTGGAGGAACAACTTACAGAAGAACCTGCAGACACATCTATCTGCCCCTCGTATATGGTTACATATTCTAGTCCCCAACAGAAGTACCTCTTACCAACATAACCAAGAAAGGTTTCCAAAAAAAGGAGAATAAGGTTGTTCTAAGTACCAGTAGGCTGTAAGTTTTCTTCTCTACAGAAGGGTTCATTCCCAGTTACCATTTCTACCTTTGGTCAGGAATTTTGGGTGGTCTCTTTTAGGAGCACTTTGGAAAATTCCCCCTAGCTCTGCAGTCAGCTGCCCTTAAGTTTGTCTGCAGCAGCAGACAATGGGAAACAGAATGAAAGGATGGATCCAGTTGGGCTAGAGCTCAGAAGACTCTTCATACCAGGATCTTTCTCACAGCTGCTCAGACCTCTTGGAATATTATTACTCTTAAGTGACTCATATGATGGCGTCTTGTCAGTAAGGCTGTGGCCTTTTGTACAGAGCCACAAGTTCGCTCCATCCCTCTGTACAAAGTAGGGAGAGATGCCACAACTGTTCCACATCTAAAAAGCAGAGACATGCTGCCAGTTGTGCAAAAAGGGACATTAGAACTGGCCAGTGACTCAGTCTGTTCTCAGGCAGATATGCAATCAAACAGCCCAATGTTTGCAATAAGGCCTGAAAGCTGCTGAAATGGAAGGAATTTCTCCCCCCACACCAGCACAACAAATTCTTGGTGCTTTAGGATTAGAGAGAAGACTCCTCTACTGTAATCCCCTACAGAAGAGGGGCTTCAAGGAAGTCAGATACCTATAGAAGGTTGTATGCAATGGAGCTCACGTGCTGCCTGTGACATTCATTTTGGAGTGGGGATGCTGGTTTAACCTCCTGCAATTCCTTCTAACTCCAAGGATAGAAGTGCTGTCCCTCAATGTCTCAGCTCAAAGGGGTCAGTGACAAGCACCCCATCCTGCAATAAGCCACAGAATTCGCACCAAGGAGGTATATTGGCTCAAGGAAAATGCCATGACATGGGCCTGGCATCACAGTTTAGCTGTTCACACACAGCTGGGTGCTTAGAACTTTATAAAGTTAGATGACTTTGCAACAAAGGACCACAAATGTTTGTATCATGTAGATACTCATGGATGAAAGCTGCAAACATAGCAAGACTTCCAGCTCTGCAAATGTCCAACAACAGCAATATATCATGCAAGCTCCTCCCAGCTGACCCTTCTGGCACACACAAAGATGCGTGCCCATAACAAATAGATACTTTTCCAACAAGACACATCAGTGTCCTGAAATCACTTATACCAGTAACAAATACCAGCCACAAAACCCAGAAGCCAGCAGGCCTCAGAGTTCACCCTACTCATTACCTGACATGATTGGTATAATAAATTTACAGGAATAGCTAAGCTGAAGTAAGCTGCTGCAGAATGAGCACCTACCTGCTTTTTTCTTCAGCTTATTTGTTATGGGCCAGATTTAACCTCACTATAGGTAAGTGACAGACCCTCCGAGTACTTGCTTTTATCCTGTGATATGTAAGACATTGGTTTATATACTCAAATACTGCTAGAGGGAGAAGAGATACACATTCAGGTGCCAGACAAATGAGTGATCCTTGTATCTAGATGAAGATGTAAGAGTCATTATTGACTGCTTCATGCACTATGTAGGCTGTTAAGGCAATTGGACATAAGGTAGCCTTCACTCCCATGTGTATTCTTTGCCATATGATTCTTCCACTTACAGACTTGCCTGGATTAACACATTAAGTGGAGTTCGCCTTCCTCTCAGAAACAATGCAGATCTATTCAGAAAAGCATTCCTGAGAAACATAGACAAACAGTGAGCCAGAGCCTCTGCTGGCCCAACTCCACTGGAATCAGAGCAGCAGTAGATAGTTCAGCCATACATTCTTAGAGCCTTACTGCTAAAGAATCTCTCCCAGAGGGGAACAAAAAAACCCCTCCAAAACCGAAAGAAATATTCTCATTAACAAGAAATCAGATAAATTTATTTCAGTGATAGAAACATTCAATTCCTACCTCTCTCTATCAAGAGTTTCCCAAATGACCATCACTTCAGACTGCAAAACCTCTGAACTTCAGAGGAACTAGGAAAGAGAAACAAACAAATGGAAGGGAGGCGCTGCTAAGGAGAAATAACTTATTGTTTTCCTCAAAGCTAATGTTTCTTTTCAGGAGACCCAAGTGATCATTACTTCATTCAGCTCAAGCAAACAAAACACCACATCTAAACAAAGGATTTGAACAGTAAATAAAGTTCCATTAAGGAATTGTCCAACAGACTCATTGGCATGACTAGATAATTGCAAGATACAAAATTAGCGCTGTCAATTAGACACACACCCCTCTTAGTCCAAGTGTAACAAATGACCATGTCAGCCCAGCAGTCTCTTTGATGGGGTATGAGCTCATCTCCCCTGCTGCAGCAGGGAAAATGATGTGAAGCAGGACATACCCAGCACTTCCACAGCATTTCCAATGGCTGGCTCATACCTCGAATGACTGATACCACAACACTGTAATTAAGTCACAATATATCTTTTAGAGGAAAAGTGCATAATATTCAACCCGGTAAAAGTAAACTACTCGCCTCCCTTTCAAATCCACTGGATTAAATGCTCACAGCATCTAGAAGTCAAGCTGCCATTTCCTTAATGAAATTTAGGAATGAGAAACAAAATATTCCAGCACCATCTTTTTCTGTCCTCAAGAGGCTTGTGCACTCTCAACCCAGTGTCTGCAAAACACGCAGTACCCTCTGAAAACATTCTACACATTGAAGAACATTAATACCTTACCATTAATACTCTGCTAAGAGATGCTAGTGGCAATGAGAAGAATCAAGATGCTTTAGTATGTCTAAGAGGGCTAAAAGATATATTCAAGTTTGGTTAATGCTCATGTTTGCTGTCTCTCACCAGCAAACATAATCTTGTGAGATGTTCAATAAAGCAGAGGACATATCTGAGGCTTCAGGCATCCTGGAGTATCTCAGCTTCCAAGCTGCACAATGGCTTCTGGCTATAGCCATCTGCAATACTGTAGCCTCAAGGTTTTGCTGGAAGACCTGTGGATTATGACACCTCATTCTTCAAATCAGTGCTATCTTTCAAAGGAAGGGGCTCCAGGCAGATGCAACTGGAAACAGTGCATCATCACGGGGAAGAAGCATTGACTGAGAATATAAAAGCCAAAAGATCTGAGGTAATTTCTATCTAAATGACGTCTGAATCCTTTGGTGCCTTTCAAAGATTTCACAATACTGACTTAAGTTCTCAGTACTGATGTTTTGGTTTGGGGTTTTATTGCCAGTTTCAGTGCCCAAATTCATTTCCAGTTCAGATTACACCCCTGAAAATCCCCCCTCCTTCAAGAGGCTGCAAATTGGTTACCCAGAAAAACTGCAGACAGCCAAAAAAAAGTTAGGTTTCCACAGCTTCAGTGGTAGCTCAGCACTGCAAGGAACAGTAGCAGTAACCTTCCTGTGGCTCCAAACAAGCACCTGACACCCCCACTGCAGAGCACCTTTGCTCTCCCTATTTGATGGGATGGATTTTCCTTTTCTCCATATTCTTCCCCCTCCCCACCCCATGGAATCCCTGCCCTAGAAGACCCTCAGTCTCACAGTGGTTTTCAAGTTTATATGTAGAGAGGTGACAGAACTCAAACAGTTCTCATCGTATTATCCTCCATCTTCTGATGCAATGAGCATTTGTAACAACTCAATCAGCTTGTACCGAGATACATGAACTGTTTCTCACTTTATTCCACAGCTCTTGTGAGGCAGGAAAGAAGTTGGGCATGGAAAAACATCCACTTGTCAGTCCTTGAGTTTGTCAAGTGTTTTGTGGGGTCTCATTACACACCTTGGAGGGAATTAGAATTAGAACTGTTCCTAAGCTTGTGTTTTTCCATCAAGGGATACTTGTGAAGGGCAAGTAGAGCAATTTATCCCACTGGAATAGTTTTATTTGCAAGTAAGCTGAGGGATGGATGCAGTATTAAAAGAAACCAAATATTCATATGGGTAAAGATTTTTACTGCTATGTTTGTTCACATCCCAGTTGTGGGGAACAACTATTTGCCTTATTAGCAACCAGTGAATTTCCAGCAAAAGCAGCCAAAAGTGGATGAACTCAAGCTAAGCCATCATCCCCAAAACTGTTTCTGCTCCAGACTTCTAGAGGAAGTCTCTCACCCCCACAATACCCATCTCAGCAATGTATCCAATGCAATCCAATAGCTTTTTTCATTTCAAAATTGGGCATACTTGTATTTAGACAGAGGCTAAGCAGGATGAGATTAATTCCTCAATTCAAAGTTAAGCTCTTCTGATTCAATCATCATGTATTTGTGAGCATTCAAAATGCTCCCTATATCCTCTAACAGATGGGCAAATCGCTTTCATCTGCTGCAGCATCTTTTACCCCTCAGGAGCAGCCTGCTATGTAAAATACAGGCAGAACTGAGCACTAAACAATGGATTCACTCACTGTTCTCCTGGCCGTGTAGGATTGATTTCTATATTCTATTTCATAAATCTGGTTTTATTTTTGTACAAATTAAAGCTTCCCTAGGATGGCATTTCATGAAGTTTCACCCTGCCTGAAGTCTTCTGTTCTGGCATGTGAATGGGAGACACCAAGCTCTCCCAGACAATTTTATTCCAAGACCATCTTATCCAGCATCACAGGATTTTAGGTTTTAGCTGTTTTTTCTCCAAATAAGTAGATTTCAGCTGAAAAACTGAGAAAATAAGTTAAAATCCCAGGCCTTATCTTCACTCTGAGACCGCAGGCAGTGGGTATGGAGTTTGATATTACTACCAACCATCAAGCTAAACTCTGACCTCTTGGCCACATCTTATTACAACTGAAATCAAAGCTGTTGAGAGCTGATGCCAGTCTGGAAATTCCTCCCAATAACGTTCATGTGGTTTCAGAGGCTCCAGGTCTGGCTTTTCAAGTTATTATTCCCTATTGATTGCTTTGTTTCTCACATACGAATCCAGATGATATCCTGGGGCACCCTGCAGTTTGGTAATAATTTTTACCCAAGGGTTTTGCAAGCAGATGGGCTCAAAACAGGTTCCTGACAGCCAGATGAGCTCATCCTATATCATGTATGAACTCTCACCCTTGCAGATTCAGACCAGTTAGAAGGCAGCTACCAGATAATAGAATCATAGAATAGTTAGGGTTGGAAAGGACCTTAAGAACACCCAGTTCCACCCCCCCTGCCATGGGCAGGGACACCTCACACTAAACCATGCCACCCAAGGCTCTGTCCAGCCTGGCCTTGGACACTGCCAGGGATGGAGCATTCACAGCTTCTCTGGGCAATCCATTCCAGTGCCTCACCATCCTTACAGTAAAGAACTTCTTCCTTATATCCAGTCTAAACTTCCCCTGTTTATGTTTGAACCCGTTACCCCTTGTCCTATCACTACAGTCCCTAATGAATAGTCCTCTCCCAGCATCCTTATAGCCCCTCTTCAGATACTCCCACCCTGTAAATTCTGTGCCTGTATACAAGTGTGCTGTATGGCAATTGTTCTGACAAGTGAGAGGATCTGGAACATGGGCTCTTTTCTTGCACTGTCTGTTGCCGTCTTGTTGAAAAGGGATATGGTTAGGGTTACACATGCTGCTCTGCAAGAGGAAGGGGTGCAACAGCTGAATAGGATCCCCGCAAATCCAAACATTTGGGAACAGCTTAATCCAAAGCCAGAAAAGAGTCATGATTTCCAGTGCATCTAGAAACCCCCAAGGCAGAACTGTCAGGATGGGACAAAAGTCTCTGCCATCCCCACCCTTGTTTCATCAAGATTAATGCAGCTTGCTTTTAAATGTTAAGCTGCTTACATTATGATGGTACTCACAGGGGTGCACACTGGTCCTTTTCAATGTCCCAGGCAGCAAAGCAATGTGGAGGTTAGAAGAGCAAAAGAGATCTATTTAGCTTTTGTTGCATGAAGTAGAGCTGAGCAGCCACTCTGGCAGCATTCGTTTGAAAAAGAACATTATTTTCCTTAAGAGTTAAGCATCAAATGGGGATTTATTGATATTGTAAGTAAAGGCTATAGACTTCAAATAATCTACCACCAGTGCTAAAAAAGGAGGTCTGCCTGTAATAGATTAGATAAATATAACACAAACATTAATGCAACGAGTGTAGTGCGGAAAAGGTGGACTCAAGGAGCCAGTGCACTACCAGCAGCAGTGAGAGTATAGAAGCACAGACCTCTAGCACAGTGAAATAATCGCTAGGTGCCCCAGGGGTTTAGCATCCTCCTTCCTGATGTTTGGTTTATAGCCCTTCCCTGATTACTTATGTATTAGCTAGGTAGATGCTAGTTTGGACATACCCATATTAGTGACCACATTATGGAACTCACCTTAATATTTAAAAAGCCAAACATTTCTAAAAGCATTCCAAAAAGAGTGAAGCCAGGCTGGCACATATCATGAACAACAGCTTCAGCTGTCACCAGGTGCATTCAGGAGCATCCTCACACTTTCTAGCTTTGAAATCTAAGAATCAAAAGGGCAAACTTCAGCTTCAACTGTAGCTTTTCCTCAGCTTGGCTCATTTACAGCAAGCTTTCCCTGGTGGGGACTTCCAAATATCCTCTGAGTATGAGGTTACAGTTCACAGCTCAGTTGCTCCATGTATGTTGAGTAATACTCAGAGCTCAAATTTAAAGTAGCAATGATCAGATAACTTATTTAATAATTTTACAGAGTTTTAGAACTGAGATTTCTTAATGATTTAAGTACATGATAAAAAGTGTACTTCATAGCTAGGTTAAAGAAAAAACCTTTGGAGATTGGGGAAGAAAACTAAGAAGCTTAGAAATAGGACAAGGAGGGCTTTCTACAGAAAACGAAAGTGTTCAAAAGAAACACTGGCTGGCAGAAAGCAATTAGAAATGTCTGGAAGAGTTGAAACTACATGTGGATTTACCAGTCTCCTAAGACCATCCCTGCTGGAAATTCACTGCTCATCTGCATGAACAAGGGATTATTTGACCATTCTTGGATAGCAATCAGAATCCTCAGGAACAAATTCTTAAAAGCAAGACAACTTAGCTTTTGATATTCTCCTATTTTGCTCTGTACATAATGATAGCATTGGGAAGTCTGGACCCACTGTGTCTCTGGACTACTACTGAAACCAGACCATTCTGGAGCCACAGAAATGTTTGAAACAGCTGGAGTCATACTTAATGACAAATTAGGGAATGAGCACCCTGATCTATAAAACAAAGAGGAGAGCACCATCCACGTGACATACAGCAACAGCACATGTCACATGTGCACAGGTCTCGGGAAAGGTCACTCAAAGGCTTGTAAACCAGGACAAAAAGTGAAGACCTCACGACAGATGCACAGGTCAAGATGTAACTCAAAGCAGAAGAGGAAGAAGGAGCTGGTTGTATTTGAAGGGGCAGGTCCAGGAGAGGTCAGAAGTGGTGTAGGGCTTGCCTTACATCAGCAATGTTTCTCACTGCTGCTGGGGAAAAGAGAAAGCCAGAATTCAATTTTAAGTGTCTCTGACTGGTCCTTATGAGGACCATATGCTTTGTTAGAGAGAGAATCAAAATTTGTGTACTTTTCTTTATACCAAAACAATAGCAAAAGCCTTTATAACATAAATGTTTAGATAAAAGTCTTAGTCAGAAGTGATGACTAAACCCAGATGAGCAGCTTTGGCAGAAAGAAGCAGCAAGGACTCAAGAAAGGTTTGACCAAAAAGGCAATAATAAGCAGCCTTCTTTGCTTTAGTTTATTGGATAAGGCATTCAGGAATACTTGAAGTCTTTATCCACATCCCCACTTTACTTCACTGTGCCCTCATGCCAGTCTTAACTACAGGATTGTTGATTCTGATACAGTTCTTAAAGCCATCTAAAGCAGAAACTTAAGGTGGTTTAGTATAAGCTGTTCATCAAAATAGTTATGCTTACAATGAAGCTGTTTGTTGGGGAGGTCCGTCCCCTCCCGCCCCAGTAATACAGATTATCCTACTGCAAATATTAGTCTCCACAATACAGTCACTCAGGAGCAAACATTATTCTATGCATAGTACAAGTCATGTTATCCAACTCATACTAAGAGATGACCTTCCCAGTCAGAGATACCCCCTTCCTCTCTATTTTAAGCTATTCCTTCAAATAGAACATTATGAATAACTGAGATGTAGCAGAAATAGAAACAATGGCTGTGAGCTGCATGGTTTTGTTTGCTGTGCCTCGGAGTGCATTGCACCTGCAACTCAGGATGGGGTTTTTTGTTTTCTACTTTTCTGAAATACTCTACTTTGACAGGAAACTGATCAGCTGTTTCTCAGATTTGATGCTTCAAAGGCCAGGTTGGACACAGGGGCTTGGAGCAACCTGCTCTAGCAGAAGATGTCTCTGCCCTGGCGGGGGTTGGAACGGGAGGAGCTTTAAGGTCCCTTCCAATCCAAACCAGTCTGTGATCTTATGAAATTCTTTTAGTTGCAAGAATGTATTGTACCTAAACCAAATCCAGCTGAAAAAAACTCTTCATGCATGTTGATATAAACCTGTAGTGCCCATTTTAGCATATGTGGGGGAAGAATATGCCACTGACTTGTATATGTATGTACTAGTTACACTTAGAAAACATTCCATATATTCACCATCATATTTCTCCACACATTTGAAATCAATGTAGTTACAATCTACAATTTCACTTGCACTGTCCACCATAATGTGCAAATGATGCATAGCCTCCTCAAAAAAGCATGCTGTTCTCCATGCGTGAGAAACATCCCTGCATATGTGGCCTTCATTTCCTTACATGCACAGTTTACAGCTGCTCACCACTCCCCATCCACATTTTGATACATTAACATTCTTACACTAACAATGATTAAATCTGTTTTTGTACACCTTTGACAAGACACTAAGACAATTCACATTTGTCCTTTTTTGGACACATTGAGGCTTTAAGAGCAATCATAACACGGTATCTACTTTCTAACTGCAGCTATATGTCCCACTATACCCTCCTAGCTTTCAGAGATCAGTGGTTTTGAAAGCCTTTTAGACTTGCATTGGTTTAATACACCTTGGTGAACTGAATTACACAGGTAACATCAAAATACTGCCTATATTTTGCATCCAGAAATACCTAGCATTAACTCCATGTCTTTTCATAGGCCACACAAGCCACTTCTTGTTTGTACTTGTGGATGGAGGGGACCATTCTCACTCCCTAATTTCAAGCACCCTATAAATCCGGTTCAGTATATGAGCTCTCTGCCTCCAAAAGAAGCCTCCCTCTTGCTCCTGAGCACATCTGTACATTGCACAGCTGCATTCCTTCACTTCCAGACTTAACCAAATCAAATGTGCACACAAATGCATAGCCACCCCTGCTCTGTAAGCAGTGTTGTTTGCACATATAAGCACATGCATGTGTGCATGCACTACGTACATTGCTCTCACCTACACTCACTTCATTAAACTAACTTTTCTTCTTTACACTATTTTTTGAGGGCTGCCCCTCAGCCCCCAGGTTTTCAGGGTTTCATGTTTTTAATGGTTTTATAGGAATTTCAAAGCCCTAAGTATTTCCACATGAAAAGCCCTCGCTGTTGACTTGAAAAACCTAGCACTGACGCGGGTAAAACCCAGATAAAATCCACGTTAAAGATGACACAACATTCCCCCCAAACCCTCAGCTGTAATATTTGAAGTACAGCCTGCAATGCAACTAAAGCCATTGGGGCGGGTGACTTTATTGTGCATTTCATACTTCAAATAACTTTTCCTTACATTTGTTTCTAATGATATTCATATGAATAGCATTGTGAATATGTATAAATACAACACACAGAGCTGAAAGAGTATCTAAGATCAAATAACAAAACCTGGGACCTAGTTTTGAGTATACACAGTTGACTCAAAGCTGCTCAGCTCTGCAGTCACACCATGTTCTGGGGTATGGTTTAAGTGTGCAGCCCTACAAACCCAATTTATCACTGCCTTAAAGGGCAGGTCTTCATTATGCTCCTGTCCAAAAGTTTTACTTCTTACGGCTCTGTGAAATACATGTGTAGTGCAAACGAAAAAAAATGAGAAAGTATTTGGTTTTACATTTAGTGTAGCTTTCTTATGAATAGTTAAATGGACTGTATTTGGTTGCTTTGCTGTTTGTGTGTTTTTCTCTTAGCAACAAGGAGAAAACAATCTTTTAACTATAGGAAACCATAACTGAGATCAGAAAAATTGGCATAGAAAAAAAGAGATTCAAAACTACCTATAACAAATCATTTAAACTGTTCAAGCTACAAATGCAAGGTATGCCTTTATCTTTGAAGGAACATATTTTGTGTAAATACAAACAAATGCTTAGAATTGTGTTTTAGACAGAAACTTCTTCCCACAGACCTTTACATGTGGAACCCATTCAAGCCCTAGGAACTTCCTGAGGGCTTGTGCTCATAGGAATATTCCCAGCTCAGTGAGATTATTCATTTATTTAAAATTAGTCACCAGTTGATGTATTTGCAGAAGTGAGTATGCATGAAAGATCTGAGGCACCAACGAAATACAGACACTTTAAGGCAAGTTGATGTTGCTCAGCAGCTCTATAGCACAGACAATACCAAGAAATAAAGCCACCAGGTTTGAATAAGAGTTCAAGGAAGAGACAGAAAGACACAGACTAAGTTAAAACTTGACCTGGACTTCACATCATTTCTCTGAACAGAAAGCATACCACAAGCTGTTTAGCAATAGATTGACAAGTCAAAACTTTGCCTCTACATCTCTACCAAATATAGTTTGTCCTAATTTAGCAAACCCCAGAGGGTTTACTGGTTTGAGCATCATTAGCATCACCTGCAAGACAGAAGATATTGCACAGGAGATTAAAGGGAACTGGAGGGGAACATGCTCCAAAACTTCACAGGGCAGAGGCTGCAGGATTTCTACTGAGTAAGTGCAGGGAAGAAGCTTTGCTAAAGGAAGAGTATTAGCATACAGCTGGCAAAACAAACTCAGTATCCATTATCATCCTGCAAATCTCAGGCTGAGATTTACTATCATGGCCTGTTAGGCATGTCCCATGCAGCCTTAAGGTCTTCTAAATACCTCAGTGCAGGTTGATGCAATGAGCAACTCCAAGCCAGCACGCAGCCCTTGCTCTCTGTTTGTCACAAACAAATATTTGTTGCCAGTAAACCACTAAGAAAAACAGGCTCACCTTTGCACCTTCGGTTTGAAAATCACTGACTCATGAGTTGACAGCGCACCTTCTCTTTCTTTGGGTTCGGAATAACTCAAGTAAACCATGATAACACAGTACAAAACAGGGTTTAAACGAGAGAATTCCCAGTGTGTTGAGGTCTTCAGCAAATTCCTTTTTCTTAATCTCCGTTACTGTATAACCAGCTGCTGTTTGGGAGCTTTCTGTGGGAGAAGGAACTAGTTCTTATCAGGTGGTCTTATCAAGGGTCAGAACAAGAGCTGGGCACTGCTTAAGCTGCCCTCAGGTTTTCTTTCCTCCAATCAGTATGCTAATCTCAGCCTGAAGATTGCCCACAGGTAAAAGCCAAGCCCCCCTTGCAGTTACAAGAACAAAGAAGGAAAAAGAGATTATGATCTTAAAACAAGATGGGGGAAGCAGATATTATTTGCTGAAGTGTTTGAGGGTCAGTACTAGTCATATGCTAAGTGATTTAGCTGACTGCAGGGATGATGCCATCCCTCCCCCTTTTTCTGTACAACACCAGGTACAATGAGCAGGATCAAACCTCAGCAGGCTCTTTGAACAGCATCACCAGTATTTATATTGCTTTTAAGCACCTACATTGATAAAGACCTAAAACTGCAAGCTAGTTCTGTATACTTAGCATTAAACTGCACAAAGCAAGTCCTCCAGCATTTCAAAGTACACCTGCAATAGCTATTTATAGAGACAGAAAGGCTGAGATAAGCAGGTAGGTACAGTCCCACTCTTGGTGGTCAGATGTGTTTAAGCATTAGCTCACCATGTAACACACTGGCTGTGTCATAAAATCACAGAATGGTTTGGGTTTGAAAGGACCTTAAGATCATCCAGTTCCAGCCACCTGATATGGGACACCTCACTCTAGACCATGCCACCCAAGGCTCTGTCCAACCTTGCCTTGAACACTGCCAGGGATGGAGCATTTACCACTTCTCCGGGCAATCTGTGCCAGTGCCTCACCACCCTCACAGTAAAGAACTTCTTCCTTGTATTTAACCTGAACTTCCCCTGTTTTAGTTTAAATCTATTACCCCTTGTCCTACCAAGTATTATTCACATTGACAACCACTACTCTAGGCTAACATAGAGACTGGGAGCTTAGTAGCAAGCTCAAGCTAATTTCTAAGCTCAAACTAACTACCCTGCAGCACTTGATCCACTCAGCAAGCTAAAACTGCATCTGGTCCACCACACATTTTGCCCAGGACCCCCCTGCAAACCCAGAACACACCATCCGAAGGCACAGTTGTGGCTCAGCACATTGCATGCCCGCCAGAACTGCCACACAAATGATGTGGTGGCACATGAAGATGCCAACACTGCTCCTGAATAGCATCTTATCAAAAAGGCACCTGTGTGGTAGGAGTTGAACAGTAACTTCCTCCCAGAGCACCTGGCAGCTTTATCTAAAGCTGTTCTGCAGACTGAACTGTACCAGCAGTCTTGGTCAAGAGACATTACTGTAGAAATGTGTTTCCTTTTAGCAGACTCCATGTCTCTTGTCCAATTTAAGTGGAATTAGTTGCTTTCATTCTAGATTTTCATTTTAGCTCAAGCCCACAATTACACTGGATGTGGATTTGAGCTGCACATGCTTATTGGAAGTGGCAGGCTCCAAATGACTGGCATGCCTCCAAGCTTGTGAGATAATCACACTTACCACGGGCCTGCTACATTCAGAGGTGCTTGAAACCAAGTCTCACCACTTCCTAGGACCTAAAGTATGCTCACTGCATTTGGGCAAGGGCAAAACAGCCAATGGCACCTGTGAAGATCAAGAGGGCACCAGTAGACAGGAGCAGCTGACCCAAAAGGCATTTGCAACATGTACTGGAGGTGTTTTGAACAACCTGACTGTACCTTCCATTTATACAAAATGAAGTTTAGTTAGTGTCCTGCTGCCTATGGTACACTCCCACAGAGTAGCTGCAGCAACTGGGTATAGTCCCTTTGGAAACCAGATCTACCTCATCCTCTCTGATGCATCTTGGAAGTGATCCCATCAAGGCAGAATTCAAGACAGGGAGGCAAAGAAGAGGCTGAGCAAGAACAGAGTCTGTAGGCTTCAGCCACAACCCTTGCGGTGAGTTTTATGACCCACGGAATAGTGGGAATGCGATGGAAACCCTGAATGCCCTGTGAAAACATCTTCACTTTATAGCATGGAAAAAGATTCCAGACCACCTCATGGGTGCTGGGCTTCTTACCATTCAAAGCTTTGCATGCAGCTGGGCTGGTTGTATGAATTTGTGTCAATACGAGTATAGCTACATTTGTTAAATAGCCTGAGGTCCTTGCATAGTAAAGCCAAAACCAGCTCAAGGAAAAGTTCTGAGCACAAAGTATTACATTTGGACAGACTGACAGAGCATCAATGTAACTACAGGTGGCAGTTAAACCTCCTCATTACAAAAGTGTAAGCTCTAAGTACGCGCAGGAGCACCCTTTTTAGCATGAAACATGAAACTTGAACTGTTTACATGTATATTAGGTACCTGCAAACAAATGGCAAGATGAATCAGAAAGGTGGTTTGAAAACCACCTCCAGGACTTGCTGTTAAGGCTGACAGCATTTTGGTTTTAAAAAACTGCATAGAGCTTTCAAGAAAGAAAGAACACTATAAAAACACTTCACAGCAAAGTAAATACCCTAATAGGAAGTCTCTCTCTCCCCTTTGGATCAGACACATTTTCAAGCCTGAATTTCAGATCCAACCTAAGAAGTCCCAGTCTGACAGCTATTGGACAAAACCCCAGCACTATGCATTGAGACACATTAGCCTAGGCAGTGTCCTCACAAAAAGTAAATCAGTACTCTGTGTTTATGTTGGATATCCTGTGTGACAGATCCTGGTTTAAGGTATGGAGGGAAAATCAGACTCAAGCTAATTTCAAACAGCAACTTAAAAGCCGTTAAGAGCTTCAAACTGAAAACAAAGCTCCAAAAGTCAACATCAATCTTCAAGTGATTGCAGTCTTTTGGGGTTTGCAACAAACTCAAGCCAATACCATACATGATCAGCTGCTTTTAGTGTTTGATGCAAAGCATATCAATTCTAATCAACAAAGTCCCATCAACTCATTCCAGCCCCTTTGGCTTACTCTATTCTGTATTCAAATTTGTTTGAAGCAACAAATTTCTTTTCCCTGATGTCCTGCTGAAATGCCACTGAAGTTTCATTGCATTCATCTCACTGCCCATTTTTCAGTGCTGTTTAACCCCCTGTTGCATGTTCTGCCTGGCATTGTACCTACCATTCCCCTACCCAGTCAGGCTTGTACTGGAACTCTGGCTCACTGCATGTCCAAACCCAGAATTAACTGCACTGAAGTGAGAGGTGGGCATCCATTTACCCATACAATAGCAGAAGAGTTCCCCCACCTACAAGTGGTCAAAATAAATTACTTCAGGATGAATACTGTAGTGACAAGGAACAACACACACTTGTAACAGCCAGATAACTTCCTCACCTCAAACATTATCCATGCCTAGAGCAGAACATGAGCCAAACCATTTGGAGATTCAAAAAGCAGTGAATTTGAATGGTTTTTCCATTTGCCCATTTGGAATAGGCAAGAGTACTTTTGGCTTATAGAGTGTGAGAAAGTTCCTTCTCAAAGCTCCTCCAAAAAAAAGAACAGGAGCAAAAAAGCACCTTTGCTCAAAAATATACGTTTCTAATACATTACAGCAAGAGTTTGTAAAGGCTGTAGGACACTGGATGAGAATTAGCTCTCCTACAAGCAAAATCAGACTCTGGGCTTTCTGAAGTTAGACCTTCCTCAATCATTAGCACAAGGGGGTTTTGTCCAGAGAGTTTTTACACTTCTAGTAGCCAACTCCACACGTACTTGAAAGTACAAGCCTGGAAGCTTCAGAAACTAGGAAGAAAAGAGTTTCCACTCTTTCAGCTAGTAGAGCAGTATGAGTTGCCTGAATGTTAGGATAACAAACCACCATTACACCACTTACTTAGAAATAATATTTATCTACTGGAGTTGTGTCAGCTGCAATAAAGTAATCAATTTGAGCAGTTTAAAAAGGGCACTAAATTATAAAGAGGAAGTGCTTCAACATACAGCTTTATCTGCAAGGTTTTTCCGTACCAGTTTTGCTTTTTTATCAAGAGCTGGCAAACAAGGATTTAGCATGGTTTTATGATCCTGGCATAGAGTAGATTGTGGCTGATGTGACCATTTAAGGTCTTATCCAAATACAAGTTTTTGCCATTTACTGACTACATTTAGTACACTCAGACATTCACATCTAGTCTTGCAAGAGTGGTCCCATCAGCCCTAGTCCCAGTAGGACTGGTTTGTTTTGGTGACCTAAACTCCACCCAGAGCCAGTTCTTTGGATGCGGGGAAATGTTTCATTGCAGGACTGGCAGCAGCACCTACTCCACCCTCTTCACAGTACTCAGTATAAGGCAAAATGAAGTAGAAAGTGCTGCTCCTAGTCAAGTATCTCTAGGATGTCTGGAGGCTCCCAGATCTTACTTTCTTAGCACCACACCAACACAAAACTAATGCAGGTAGAGAGGACACTGACATGTAAAGCAAGATTTGAGGTCTGTTCTTGGTATGTCACCTTGTGATCCAGGACAAGTTATCTTTTCTCCCTCAAGAAGGTTTACTATGTAGTTCAAGCTCCTTTGGAGAAGCCAGGGACAGGAGAGGAGACATGCAAATTGTGGTTTATTCAAATGACCCAAAGGTACAATATTCCTCCAACCCTGCAACTGACAAACATCAATAAGATGTGTTCTTGTTGCTCTTTAGTTATGTCTGAAATGCCTGGCATCAGCAAGAAAACAACATCCATCCACTTCTTTCAATTATAAACTTCGCAGGTAACAAATGCTTCTCATGTGTCATTCACTGTGCATCACAGCTCTGGCATCAACTTGGCTTTCTGGAGAGCAAGAATAGCCCCAGAACTCCTCCAATTTGCGCTATGAACCAAACTACCTCACCTACTACTGCCTCTTCAGTGATAAATCTGACATACAGACATCATAAGCCAGATGAAAGATGCTTCTTCATTGCCTTTACTTTTTCAATATGTTCACATTTTTCTGTCACACTGCTACTAAGCAGCTGTTTCTTGCCTGGAGATAGTTGAAAGATCCCATCTGCTGCAAAAGCATCCTGCCTAAACAGGCTTTATTGCCTCAAAGGAAATAGCCATTATTTGAGAAGGAGCAAAGGCTCTTGCCTTTGCAGGCAAGGCTACAGCTGACCCCTTGGAGAAAGCTGTCCAAAGGGGAAGAGGTCTTTTGATTTGAGACAAGCAGAGACCAGAACAGATAGCTGGCAAAGGGGCCATGGATACTACAAACTGTTTTAAGTACAGGAATTCTCTCCTTAGCACTGACTTGCAGTACTTGGAAGGCAGCAGGAGGCTGGTTTGCAATGCCAGGCTCCGGTCTCTCCCTTCTACACTCCAGTGTGGAGTCAGCAGTCTGATTTTTAGTCAACACAGCTGAAGTGTTTCTTCTTTGCTGCCCCCTCTTATGGAGTCATGGAACAGAGTCAGCTGCTCTGGGATGAGGCAACAGCCAGCACCTTCATCCTACAGCTGGAGAAGCAATAAGTTACATGGCATCAGGTTGAATTAGTGGCATTCCTAAGAGGCAGGTTTGGCCATGCCTCAGGGAGCACTGGCTTGATAGCACAGTGCCTGGGACATCAGGCTATGGAAACACATGGTAGATGGGGAGAGGGCCCTAAGGACAAGTGCTAAGCAATCCTTGTCAAGAGGTTTCTCACTTCAGGTGTCTGCCCTTTGTTTACCTTTGTGGCTTCTCTCATAGTTTCCACAGAGGCAGACATGGCTGAAAAAGGCTATTCCGATGCTACTTCCTACATTCATAACCTCATGCTAGCAATATCTTCAATTGTTCCCTTCTTCAGACTTTTTCTTCACAATCTCCATTCAATACTTATATATACCCCCAGCTTCAGCCACACAGGAGCTCATCCTAAAGGCTGATTCATGTCCATAGCATTGACACTCAATGTTCTGAGGAGTGCTTGAGATAGTCTCCATGTTGCATTCCTTAGCACTGCTTTCCCTAGTGGTTCCCTAGGCCACCTCTTCCTTAAGGGAATCTCTTTCCCCATTCTCCACTCCCTTCCTATCATTTTTACAGCCACTTCATTCTCCACTGTGGTTTGGAGATGTAGCCTGAAAACAAAGTTTTTCTAAATAAGTTAGAATAAGCTTTAAAGATTCAAACAGTATGTTATGTTACTTTATCAGGCATGGATCTGAAGGGAGGAGATTACAGTTCTGCTTCAACCATCAACTTCTAATGAGGTTCTGTGAAGCACTCCCAGCATTATGGTGCTTAGTCATCGATTATACAGAAATTCATTCATGAAAGTGACACTTGGAGATATATACTTAAAACAGGGCTTGCCATTTCCCTTAACCTGCCTTTCAAAGTTTCCTTCCTTATGTTGGACATCCTCAGAGCTCCTAATTAGAGACATAGGAACCAAGATGTCAATTTTACTGAAAATCTCCAAGTCAGTTTTCATCCCAGATCAGAGAAGTTTCATGTTTCAATAGTTAAATCAGCATCTCAGGAAAATGCCTGTTGGAGTCAAAACATATCATTCTATTTCAATAGAATTGGGAAGACTTGTTCAGAAGTGGTGTTTTGAAGTTGGCCAATGCTATAAAACTCAGCGTGTTTTCAGTGAAATCTTAATCCTTAAAGGAAATCCTTCCTCTTCATTTGTTTATATGACTGAGCTACACTGATGCCAGCATTTTACCAAGGAAGTTCTGAGTTTGCCACAGCAAGTTTTCTTTGTGTGGAAATGTTCTGTCAGAAAGCTTTCTATCACATTTGCTCTGGGGATCCTGCCTCTTTAGCTGTCATCACACATGTGTTGAGCAATGCACCCTGTGAATGGGAGTCGGTAGATTACTGACACAGCTACTAGCAATCAGCATCTCCAGACTGCTAAGAGAGCACTGTTTACATAGCAACAGATTTCCAGCTGCTTTATATTCTTCAAAGCTGGCCTATTGCTTCAGCCCCCCACCTCAATGACTTTAGATCAACACATGAAGGATAAAACTTAAGACTGTAAATACAGCATTTATAGAGCTTCCAATCTAAGTTTCTATGAGCCATACTTCAGGGTGGTAATTATATGGGCAGTATCTCCATTGAGGACACCAATTTGATGCCCCGAGAGGTTCCAGCCAGGTGAGGAATACTCTATGTGTCCATGCATCATCTTTCCACCCAGCCTTTTGAGATACCTATGCTTAGTGTTTAATAAACAGTTGACTTTTTGTAATTTAAGGCTAGAACCAGCAAAAGGTTCACTCTCATGAGCAGTTCCCACTTAGTAAACCAGTGGCACTACACACATGAATAATAACAGCTCTTGTAACCAGTGCTCTTCCACATGGAACTAGGGAATTGGTGATGAAAATGTATTTGCATGAGAGCATGCACCAAACCCACACCATGGGACACATCCTTAAATTAATTATATTCAAAGAAGTTATGTCGGATAACACTGTTCTACTCTCCAGTATTTATAATGAAATGCTTCCAAGGGGTAGATCTCAGACACATGCACAAATTGCACCAGTAACTTTCCAGTGACTGGAATTTGTTACATTTGTTCAAAAGTGGCAATCCAGTGGAGAAAATGTAGCCTTGATATTTTACTTGCATAATTAGCAAATAAGCCAGAAAGAATGTCAAAGCAAAGGAACCAAAAGGAGGAAAAGGAGGAATACTGAGCCACAGTCTCATCTTTTCTGCCTGGACTGTTGATGGACTGCAAGGATGAGAGACTTCAGCCAGTGTTTGGAAGATAAAATTTCCACTGTAGGGTGTAAAGCCAGAGGCAGCAGTAGGGAGAGGGGATAATATAGTGGATCACAGTGGGCCATCACTGCAGAAACAGCACAAGTTCTAATTCTGTCTGTTGTTCTAGCCAGCTACTGTCTGCACTCAAGATACTCTAAACTGACTTGCAGCAAAACCAGGCTCTCAGCTAATTAAAAAAAGGACAGTATTTAGTTGTATCAAGCTTGTAGCCTCCCTACAGCACAAGCTGAATGCTTTAGAATGGCAGCCAGCCTTGCCAGAGTTTAAAGCTAGGACAGGCTAGAAGTTTCCAGGAAGAATCCTACACCTTTGTGGTAGACAGGAGGTATCAGAGCAGGCCTTTTAGGTTGGACCATAGCATTTCCCCAATGTTGATTAATTCTGGGGTAAACATCCCATTAGCTTATGACAACTATAAGCAAAACATAACACCAGAACACAGTCATTAACTTGCACAAGACTGCACCACAGTTCCTTGTGCAGGTACTCCAGATGGCTATTATCCAGTTCAACCCATCTGACACTCAACATATGACCTGTAGGCCAACAACATACCTTCGAGGACCAGTGCTGCTCTTAAGCTGGGAGAAGTGGGAACACCAGGTGGTCTTCCTCCTTCCCTTGGTTGTAAAACTAGCCAAACTAGAACTTTTAAGGGCTTTAGGGGAACCAGTAGTACCAGCATTATGCACATTTTAAAGATTATTCACAATATTGCCTTCCCAGATCACTATCTATTTCAGTTTAACATACACTGTTCCTAAAACAACAGGAATAAAAAGAGATTTATGTTAATATCTTACTCTGCCTGTTCCCCCAGGACTAGGAGTATAAGAGATGGGTGGGTCTGTGTGGGGAGCACAGCAGCTATGAAAGGATTCCTCTAACCCTCAACTGCTTGCAGCTGCTATGTTGTGCTGCAGTCCACAAACAAGCCAGGCTTTGTCTCAGGCTGTGTTCTGTGCATTGCTCAGAGGGAAATATCACTGTCTAGACCTCCTTACAAAAAACCACTTTCAATGTTTTCTGCAGAAACATTAGCACTTCCCCAAATAAGAACACAAAACTTATACCATTTTCATATGAGAACAAAGGGCTTTAAAATGAGAAAAAACACTAGAATTAGGATAATTGACAATTACAATAAACTCCTATTTATATCCTACACATGTTCTTCGTAAAATAAATTTGTTTCCTTCTCATAAAGTCCATAAAACTGAAGCAAAATTACATTTTAGGACAAAAAGTAGCTTTTGTTTTTATTCTATCTGCTAATAGGACATTTTCAAACCCTGTCTGAAGTGTGCAGAGAAAGCTACTCCATTATTTTGGCCAGGAAAAGAGGCAAGAAAAAAGCCATCTAGTATTTCTCAAGAACATCAGGAGCAATGTCTCAGGTGGGTGAGTATCTGTTCATCATGGCCAGCCATTCACTATCCACTTGCTCATTTCCCACATGCATGAAGAGATGCTGTCTTTAAGCTTCTGTAGTATGAACAATCTCAGTTTTACCACTATGACAATATGGAGAGCTATTGCAGAAAACTTGTATTTCTATTGCTGCATTATCTTTTTTCACTCCTTTGCACATCAACTCCAAGAACAGCTGTGTTACTTGTAGACTCAAGTCAGCCAGACTGAAAAATTCACAAAGAATATCCACAAGTTGGTAAAGGAGAGGCATTACCTGCTGTACACATTGAGGATGTTCATTCAGTCATAAAGCGGCAGCAGACCACTTGCTGGCATTCAATGTAAGCTCATGCACAGTAAAGCACAGCGCTGAAAAAGAGCACAAAAAACCCTCACAGTAAGTCATCTTCATACCTGGATTTTCATGGGATTTTCTAGCCAGTCTTGCACTTCAGAGCTACTCAAAGCAAGCAGGGGCAAAAGAGCTGCAAGGGTTTATTCCAGCCACCATTGGTTAATAGGAGCAGAAAGCACAAGCAGGAAGATGTTGACCACTCTTCATTTTAAATATCCCCCTGTGCAAAAAGGAGATTTGAAGAGTCAGGTTAACTTTCTCTAAGGCTTTCTAGCTTTTGAGGGTAGTCAGGCATATAGAATGGAGCAAAGTTGTCAGCATCTAGAATCCCCCTTCAGACAGAGCACCCTTCTAACAGCAGATTTCTTCTTGAGAAAAGGACAGCCCTGTACTAAAACCCACACGCTTTTGAGCTTGGAGAAAGCTTCATGCAAAGTTAAGTCAAACAATAAAAAAAAACACATAGAAGAAACAACACAATAATCCCCAGGCATTACCTCTCCAAGCAGTACCACACCAACCTCTACAATAACCTTTACACTTCCCCAAAGACACCTAGTAGATACTCTCCCTTATAAAGCACCACCTAAAGAGCTTCTGCTCCATTTGAAGGGGTATAAGCAGCAATCACCTGGTGCATGCCATTGGATCCTCTTGTAGTTCTTCCCCTCCCTCCCCATTACTGACTATTGGCTGCACCTGGGCACAGATACTGGGCACCTGGCTGATAGGAGCTGAAGTTATTTTCCCGCTTCCTTTCCAATACAACTAAAAAGATCCTGTAAATTCAAACCTTAATTTGGTTTAAATTTTACTCAGTACATGCTAAAATGATGTGTTCCAGAGGAAAGAGGTCAGTCTCTCTTGCACTGTTCTGTGTTCCTAAGCCTCCTACCACACACAGAGCCTGGCCTCACTCCTGCACAGGGGCTTGTCCACCTAAATCACACAATGCGGGCTTCAGAAAAATTGGCATTTTCCATCAAAACTCTGCTTTGACAGGAAATTTCCAGCCAGTTTTCCTTCATCCTGAATATGTTAGAGGCAAAGGATCATAACAGGAAGGGGCTTTCACTTTCAAATCACATTCCTCATTCAGTTCAACAATTCCGTTTACCAAGCCTTACTATTTATTTATTCCTAATCCAACCCTTTTAATCCAACCTTTTAGAAGCACCAGTGTTTATCTGATTTCTGTTACAACCCAATTTTAGCCTGATTTTAATTACTACCCAGTTACAGGAAGGATATGGCCAAAGGAAATTGTAATCTGTGAGCTTACATCCCTCATTTAGGAAAGAAAAGGGCCATACAGCCATCTTTTTCACTAGCCCTCCATTTAAAAAAGCTGGAAAAAGAGAAAACCATCAGGAAAATGGACAACAAACAGCTTCATTAGCTCTCCTGCATACTGCTGACTATCACTTTTAAAGCAGCATATCCTGATCCCTGCCCCCAGGGAGGTGAATGGCAAAACTGACCCTGGTTCAGCGGAGTGGAGGGTAATTACATGGGTGGAAGGGAACTGTGGATGGTATTTCCTGGTTACTTGTCCAGGAGCACCCCACGTCATCTGCTACACAGATGTGTGGAGCTGTGGGCGTGGCAGCCTCCTGCTCAAGGGCAGTGACACCTTACACAATGAGAGCTCCTGAGCTTGGGACCATAAGACAAGGACCACTCTCTCTTCCGTTAGCAGCTATATCATGATTGGTTTTGGTACAGCCTCAGAGGGAAGCATCACCACTTTGAGCAAATGTGGTGGGTTGACCCTGGTCGGACACCAGGTGCCCACCAAAGCTGCTCTATCACTCCCTGCCTCAGCAGAGCAGGGTAGAGAAATCAGAACAAAATGCTCATGAGTCGAGATAAGGGCAGGGAGAAATCACTCATCAATAACCTTCACAAGCAAAACACACTCGACTGGGGGAAGTTAGTTTAATTTGTTATGAATCACATGAGAGTAGGATAATAAGAGAGAAAAGTAAACCTTAAAAACACCTTCCCCTCACCCATTCCTTCTTCCAGTCTTAACTTTACTCCTGAATTCTCTACCTTCTCCTTAACCCAGTGGAATAACAATGGGGAATGCATGTTATGGGCAGTTCATCATACGTAATCTTTGCTGCTTCTTCCTCCCAGAGGAGGACTCCTCACACTCTTCCTCTGCTCCAGCACGGGGTCCCTCCCACAGGAGACAGTCTTCCATGTACTTCTCCAATGTGAGTCCTTCCCACAGGCTGCAGTTGTTCACAACCTGCTCAAAGATGAGTCTCTTCCACAGGGTGCAGTCCTTCAGGAACAGTCTCTTTTGGGCATCCCCCTGCTCTGGTGTGGGGTCCTCCATGGGCTGCAGGGGGACATCTCCTCCACCGTGGACCTCCATGGGCTATGGGGCAAAGCCTGCCTCACCATGGTCTGCACCTCAGGCTGCAGGGGAATCTCTGCAGAGCTGTTCTCACATTCTCACTCCTCTCTTTGGCTGCAATTGCTCCTGCCCCATTACATTTTCTCCTTTTTAACTATGTTATTCCAGAGGCACTACCATGGTCACTGCTGGGCTTCGCCTTGGCCAACAGCAGGTCCATCTTGGTCTGACTGGCATTGGCTCTATCAGCGCAGAAGTCCTGGTTGGTATTGGCTCTATCAGACATGGAGGAAGTTTCCAGCAGCTTCTCATGGATGCCATCCCGGAGCCCCTTTGCTACCAAAACCTTGCCACACAAACCCAATACTCCAAAGCAGCAGCTACCCTGAGCAATAGCTCAAGAGAACCCACACAATTCATGACTGTAACATCAGTGGCGTGAGCATATCAATGAATCACCTCTGTCTCATGTAACCAACAATGTACCCCGTTGCCATGAGGAAAGGATCAGACTCAGGGGCAGAGAACAGCTAAAGGTCAAGTACCTAGATTTTCCAAGATCAGTAGATCATGGAAGTTACAGAAGTTTTCTGAGTTGTTTTGGTTTTAATCTACAACAAAAAGAATGCATTACTTTCAGATTTTGCTTTGCTTTGAATGAAAACTGTACCTGTAGATCTGCAGTAACGATAGTTTCCAGAAGAATCATAGAATCGTCTTGGTTGGAAAAGACCTTTAAGGTCATTGAGTCCAACTGTTAAATGGCACTGCCAAGCCCAGCACTAAACCATGTCCCTTGGCACCACATCTTTTAAACACCTTCAGGGACAGTGACTCCACCACTGCCCTGGGCATCCTGTTCCAATGCCTGACCAAGCTTTTTGGTGAAGAAATTGCTCTTAATATCCAATGTAAACCTCTGTAGGCAATCCTCACGAGAAAGAGGACTGAGAGCAGTGATTTATCTGGTGCAAGGCAAAACAGCTATATAGAATCATAGAATCATTTATGTTGGAATAGACCTTTAGGATCATTGAGTCCAGCTGTAAACCTGATGCTGCCAAATCTACCACTTCAGCATCAATGAAATTATACTGATTCACCAAAGCTGATGCTTTGTGTCTTATGAAGTTGAACAGACAAGTTTCCTCAGCCAGCACTTTTCCTCACAGTCACCAAGACCTTGCATGTGACCTCTCCACCCTGTCCCTCCTGTTTTGGTTGGAAGGTGTATTATTTTTGTAACATTCTCCCCACGGAAGAGAGTTGAAATTTACCTTGGAAATGGGCATTTCCTCTCAGTTCTAATTAAAATATCAGAGGTCAGACAAAGAAACACTCTGGAACCCAGTTTCTCACATATCTCATAGTCAGTCCTCACCAGTAAAATAAAGAATCAGATGTCTACAAAAAACTGTTAATACCATTTCTTGCCATTTTCACGGGTCTCTCAACGTCTGGTTATTGTACTTAATGCACCAGCTTCTGCATAACATGGTGAAATACTAGTCCTGTTCATAAATTCCCGGTCCTGTTGTTAAGATATCCAATAAACCTTGAGCCTAATGTAACATATTTAAAGATATCATAGAATCATAGAATAGCCAGGGTTGGAAAAGACCTTAAGATCATCTAGTTCCAACCCCCCTGCCATGGGCAGGGACACCTCACACTAAACCATGT
>WYDI02004936.1:0-32984 GCA_009867235.2 Psittacus erithacus
TGTTTGGGGTTTTTTTGGGTTTTGGTGGGAGGGCGGGGGGTGTTTGGGGTTGTTTGTGGGTTTGGTTCCTTTTTTGGGGGGGGGGGGGGGTAAAGCACGCCCTTTAAGGGTTACTATGCGCCTTTCGCCCGGGCATCTGCTTTGGCCCGGGGCGCGGGCGGCCGCCATCCAGCGTTACCTGAGCCGCCGCTTTCCGCGGCAGGGCCGCCTTGCTGGGCCGCCTCCCCAGGCCCGGAGCGGGCATGGGCGCTTGAGAGGCCGCCGCGGCTCCGCAAAATGGCGGCGGGGCGGCAGGAAGGGCCGGGCCGGAGCCGAGCGGTGAGAAGGAGAGGGACTTCCCTGACCGCGGTCTGGCGGGTCAGATGAGTGTAGTGGCGTCCACGGTCCTGCTAGCTCTGCCTCCCCTGCTTTGCTCGGAGGGGTCTCTCAGGCGCGGTGTTGGTGTCGGTGTCCTCTGAAGTGAGGCTGACGCGTGTAAACTCGGCTACTCTGTAAGGTGGAAACCTTTCCTATTAATCTTATTTTTTATTTATTACAAGTAAATGTTTATTCGAGTGGGTTTGACTCAATTGCATTTCCTGTAGTTTTAATAATATCACAGCTTGAGCTGTTCTAACCCATAGTGTTCCCGTTTTACTTCACAGTGGTCTCAAACCCTTTCTGGTCGGCTCGGGCTGGGACACCACCTTTGGCCGGAGGTGGAAGCCCAGACATGGGCGCTGGTTTCTCCTGCTGCTGTGCATCTCGAGTTGCAGCACTGAGATGGGTGATTTCAGAACGGTGACGTGCTGGTACATGCTCCGAGTCAAGATGGAAAAGTCTGCTTTTGTTGAAATAGGGATCAAAAGCAGAAAAAAGTAGCCTCAGGTCAGCTGGTGTTCGCTGGCCTACTTTGACATCACTGCTTGTCCCTTTGAGCGGACTAACTTGCCAGGTGTGTGCCAGCAGCAGTCTTTAGTTCTAACTGATATATACAAATGCAGGCATTGTAGCTTCTAATTTGCTTTCCTGCTGCTTGCCTGTGAAATGTGGGGGTGGTTCTGCTGCAAACTTCAGTACATTTTTCAGAGCAAACTCTTTATGCATTAAAACAGCACAGATAAATGGAGTCAAGGTGCTTCACCCTAATACAGCCATTTCACAAAGACTTGCAGAAGCAGTGTCCAGTTAAATCGTCTGTGTCTAATATATGGTTGCTTGCTCACCAAAATGCATGCACAAACAATGGAAAGGCAAAGAAATCAGATTCTCCCTATGCTTTTGTCTCAGCCTCACTATGCCAAGCTTCTGTACAGGTGAGGCAGCTGTATTTCCTAAAAATAAATAAACCAAAAAAGAAAAAACCCCAAACTGACAAAAAGTTTGGAACATTATGTGTAATTCCTGCTTAACTTTGTAATCAGATAGAGAAAAATTTCTTTTTTGTCATAACATATCCCTGTGGATACAACTGCCAAATAAGTAATTTCTGCAAGCTTTCTGGAAGGCATAAGCTATTATATGTTTAGAAGATACAGTAAGAAGTTCCTAAATCCCAAATGTCAGCAATATATTTTAATTGCTATCTGAAGTCCACTAAAAGGCCAGTTATTTAGCTGTACACTGCACATATAAGAAATGTACCTATATTAAATAGTTTATCTGTATTTACATAGCAAATTAGCTCAGTCAAACCTGTAATTCATGTTGATTTTCATTCTGTGTTGTCATGGGTTTTTACTCATTGACCTTTTTTTTACCACACTTAAGGTATTTAAAATTTCAACTGCAAGTTCACTTGCTACAGGGTCAGTTTAAAGGATGAGTAACAGTCACAGAGCAGCTGCTGTTCTAACTGTGCAGCTTGCTTTATTCTGGTCTGTTACTACATTTTGATTTTGAGGATACATAAATATAAGCTACTGTGGTTTAAGTTAATATTTAGGAGCATAGACTTGTGATTCAGACTTCAGTCAAGTGAAGGACATTGAAGGGAAAAGCCATCTAAATCATACTGCATCTGATATGATTTAGATGGCTCGTAAAAATGGAGAGAAGATTTTATCTTTGAAATTGTGTAGTCTGAGTGATCACTTGCTACTTAGAACTCACTTTTTATCTTAATGCTGATTTGTATTGGTATGGCAGTTAAAGCTACAGTAAATACTCTATATACTTCCGGTTTTTTAGCAACTAACCATGCTACAGTTGCAGGAAAGACAGTAAATGGCCTGACAAGCACCGTGGCTCTGCTGTGCTCTCTGGTGTCTGGTTTAGCTATATCTTAGTAAGGATGTAATGTGTGTTATCCCTACTCTCTGTGAATAGTTCATAAAACAGCAGTTGGTATTTAAATGTGGCCATTGTTGCCACGTTGCAATATGCTGTAAGTTTAACCTCCAATCTTTCTCACTCTAAAACTTTCACTTAATGAAGTTGCAGCTTTCTGTGCTTGTTTTCTCCTTGTGTTAGTCAGTATATGTACACAAACAATGCAGTATGCTTTGGACCTCAGATTTAACTATGCGAAATACCGTTATTATTCAAGGTCAGTACAGCATGTATTTGGTATAGAAGCATGCAGTATAATAAGCCTTGCATGAGCAAATTGCCTTTTCAGCTGCGTGTTCTTGGGAAGTGAACATGGAGACTTTGTTTCGTTTTTCACTAATTTCCAAAGGAACCCAGGCTTACACACATTCTCTGTATATTTGTTTCAATTTGCTAATTTCAGTCAGATCTGAGAGGGGAAGAGGCATTAAGAAATGGATTCTCATTAAGCTTCTGCAAAAAAAGGGTGTGATTACAGGAAGGTATGGTCTTAATACTGTACTTAAGGAAAAACTATAGCACAAGCTCAAGTCTTGTTGGACATCAGAGAATCCGCAGAGGGAGAAGCTGTTCTACATAATCTACCCAACAGAAGTGCTTTAATAATAACTCATGCTTTACTAGACCCTACGGAATTGATTTTCTCCACCAAGATTCTTCTCAGAGATGGATTTGCAGGTATGTAGTAAAATACAAATTCAATACAATACTTCCCACATGGTTAGGGCTTTTGCAGCAGGTCTGTCTCTGTACGTCTGTCTTTCTTTGACTCCATCTAATTTCTGTTTATTTTAAAGACCAGTCATAGGATCCCAAATGCCCAAAAGCCAGAATTCCACTCTTAATACATGTTTAAGATATACAGACTGTGAAACTTGGCAGTGCTTTAAGCTCTTTCCCATTTTGAGCGGTTGGCAATTAACTAGAGATTTTTACATGTGAAATGTTACAGTGTGGGAGTTCCTCAGTGGAGTATAGGGAAAGTATGACCACAGGTGGAAATGCAGTAACTCATATTTTGTTTTAAATTTATTGCCCACAGTAGCGACATAAACATTAAATGGAGGCAAATTGGCAATTGCCCCTTCAGGACTTGGGACTGTTGTAAAACTGGAGGAAATGAAAACTCATGATTGGATCTGGAGGAAAACACTCCCTTCTGGAAAGAATAAGGAGGTAAAGCTTTATTTGATTGGTTTTCTATTTTTAAAGTTTTGTAAAGTTATTTGCTCTTTTATTTGGCCAGACTTTTACAGTGGCTACAGTCTGTTCCAAGTTGCCTTGTAAGGGGAAATGTACCAAAGGCATATAAGGTGTGCTGGATCAAATCTGTGTTTTAAGGGGATTGCATAGAAATACAGGGTTTGCAGCTTCAGGGCTACACTGGGAAACCATGCCATGTATCATATAATTAAAGAACATATATTAAAGAATATATATAAAGAATAATAAGGAAGAAAAGAGAGACTCTCTAGATGCTGTTTGTAGCAGATTGTGAAAATCTTAAGTTGATAAAGATACATTCTCAAATAATGCCACTGATGCTTATGTACGCTTCCTTTGGTTTACTTTGTAGCATATTGTAATGTTAGCACGTGGAAAGGTAAGATTTTAATGATGGTTACTGCATTATGGAACATAATGCTTTATTTGAACCTTCCACGTCTATAAATCTTCAAGTAAATTAAAACTCTAACTCTCTTAAGATTTTCACAAACCCATTTGCAGATTCCTGGATCAATATTAAAAATTAATGTCCACCTGAGCTAATGGGAGGACTGGGCTGCTGGAAATGAATGTATGTGAAGGGAGTGTTAAAGAGCAAAGGCCTTTGGGCTCAGAACACATTCTGAGGAAAGGCATTTTGTTAGGCTAAAATACTTCCTTGCAATTCCCAGTCCTAATGTTACCTGAACCAAACTAAAAGTGGGTTTGCTCACATTCTAACATCAGAGACTCCTACCCTTACAAGTTGGTAAGTATGCAGGCAGCCTCCATACTTGCTATAATATAGTGGTTTTTAAATTTAACACTACTGTTTTCATAACTGTCTTGATGTCTGCCTGTCCATTTTTTGTCATTTCATCTATTACTAATAGCTAAAGATCAGCCAGAAAGAAGTTTTAACTTTCCACTGAGAAGGAATCACATGGCTTTCTCCTTTTAACCTAAGGGACCTCTTTGAACTGAAAGCATAATACTTCAAAATCTGTCAAGTGGACTATCTGCAGTTCCCTACTCCCTTCATCACAGCATACTGAGATTGGTGCTAAGTGTTTATACAATTAATACTTAGTTTTTATTTTTAACATTACTAATTGTTGGTATTTAAAATGTTTTTGCAAAGACACGTAGTTGAAAAGTTACATGCATCCCACTCCTTTGTAAAGAACACTAAAAGCTGGAACCGTGGATTAAAGGTTAATGATTTACGCGTGTCCCATTTCTGAAAAGAAATGACTGTAACTGTATGTGTGTAAGAGTACCCATGAACTATTCCAACATGGGCGATTTTGCATGTACGCGACAAAACCATTACAGCATCTTTCCTGTTTTAGCAACAAAGCATCAGGAAAGAAGAATACTGGTTGTGGTATAAATCCAGCTGTAGATAACAGGCTGGGTTTGTATCCATCCTAGCTGTGCATTTTACCTTCGAATTATGAAGCACAGAGTGTTGCTGATTCTCGGGTAGTTTTGCCAGCTTTTCTGGATTTCCCGTGTCGTTTTATTAAGACGTTGTGCGGTGACTTAGTTCTGAGCAACGCTTCAGCCAATATGGAACGCGGGCACGGTCAGTTTACAGGTGCAGGGCCAAGCTCTATCCCCTCTGGCCTGACTGGGACACTCGGGGACTGTTTGCGGCCCGCCGGCCGCGAGGCCCATCCGCAGCGGCTCGGCCCAACGGAGCGGCTGCCGCCCCACGGCCGTTGGCGGCCGCGCAGCCGTTAGCGGCCCCTTCTTCGAGGCGGGAGGTGGCGCCCTCGCGCTGTGTCGCGCCTATGGGGCGTGAAGGGACCGGGGGGCCGGCGGGCGGCGGGAGCGGGCTCCCTTTGACTCCTGTGCTGTTTGCTGGAATTTGCAGCATTTTCAATTAAAACTGGGCCTGGCGAAGAAAAAGCTGGTATGGGCATATTGTGGAGTGATAGAACCTTGTGGTTTTTCCCTTGTAAGTGTAAAGTCTGGTGGATAACTTGAGGGAAATGGAAAAGCTCAAAAATCCGTGATCCTTTTAGTCTTCATGATTATTAAATATTTTGCCTCTCTGTCATAATGTAACTTAAGTCTCGAGCAATTCATTAACCAGATTGAATTGATTGAACAGAGCTAAAGGCTGAAGCAATTTTCTCAGCTTCAGAGATAACAAATCCTGGTAAGAGATAATGAAACTTGAATTTTTAAAGTGTAAGAAAGATCATGTATTATTTGGACATTCCCTTTGACAATGTACAGGTTCATTTTGATGATGGATAAAAAAGCAAATGCTAAATCATCTATCATTTTCACCTCGGATGCCATTAGACACATGAAGAAGAGGGATGGAACATTACGAGCTGCAAAATGGAATGCTTCTTTAGCATCTAAAATTAAGACTAAGTTAATAAGTAAGTCCTATTAAAATAAAACCAAAGCCATCTACTGTACTTAGAATGTATGACTTCAAGAAGAATAGCAGTTGTATTTAACATGATCTGCTGAATTCCTGCCTGTTGAAGACATTAATGTAGAGAATTTTAGGACAACACAAGTTGTTTATTTATCCAATTTATTTATCCAATTCTCTGACCGTTTTATCATAGAATCACAGAATGGTTTGGGTTGGAAGGGACCCTGCCACACACAGGGACACCTTTCACAAGACCAGGCTATTCCAAGCCCTGTTCAGCCTGGCCTTAAACACTGCCAGAGATGGGGCAGCCACAGCTTCTCTGAGTGCCCTGTGCCAGCGCCTCAGCACCCTCACAGTAAAGATTTTTTTCCTGATGTCTAATTTTCAGTGCTTGCTCTTTGGCACTTACTATCTTGATAATACGCAGTGTTACTGGGCGTAAAAAATGAAATATGAGCAGGCAGGTTTTCATTAGGATAATGGAAGGTATATTTCTGATTTTAATGTTTTTTCTTTCTGTTGTCAAAACTCACATTTATGCTCAAAATGTTTGAACTGTTTCATTTGGAAAATGCGTATTTGGTTTTTAGAAATTTGGAGACATTTTTACACCTGTGAAACTATCGATTTTAAAACACTTTCTTCTTAAAATAACCTTATTAAAAAAAAAATAATCCAGATTAGAGCAGAATCCTTTCACGAAATAAACGTGAACATGGAGCTGACAGAGTTGTCAGCAGAAACAAGTTTTATATTTGGAAGTACTATTGTTCCACCAGAAACCTACAGATAAAAATGTCATTATACAGTGATAATTGATGCAGAGAGGGCCTGGCATTGAAGCTGTTGAAAGTCATTGTTTTGTCTCTTTTAGATAATTCATCTGTGCTAAAAGTATCTTTAAAACAAAATAATAAAGCATTAGCTGTGGCTTTGAGCGTGGAGAAAGAAAATTCTCGGAAGCTAAAGAATGAGAAGATTTTTCTTCAGAAGGAAGTAGAAAAGCTGCAGCTTCATAATATCTTACTTCGTCGAAAATTAAGCTGTTTGGTATGCTGCAAATAATGTAATTTAAACTTAGATCAGCTAAGCCAAGCTTTTATCTTTTCTTTTGAAACTTAATGTTGCTTCTTAAAATGGTGACTTAAAAAATATACGCCTCAGATCTGTGAAGTTGTCTCATCTGATAGCATTCATGTTTGATTTTGCTTTCAATGATTTTTTTGGTACTTACTGTTTTGTCCATCAGTGTATATGCCTATCCATAGCTATTTTAGTGTCAGTGTCTCCTTTATATTTATAGATATTGAGATGGTATTAAAAATGAGTTTGTGCTCAGCTGAATGTTAAAAATAATGCAACAGATTCACTTCTAGATCTTGTCTTTTCTTAAGCCAAAACCACTTAAAATACATCTATTTAAAATTGCTTTTTCTTTTACATGCAGAATACAACTCTTATAGAAATAGAAGCATTTTTGAATTATAAGCTCTTAAATGCAATAGAAATAAGCAGTCTTTCTGAGGTAAGATGTTTTTTGAGCTCTTACCATATTGAACTAATCTTCCAGGATAAATAATACGTTCAAAGGATCTAAATGAGTGCAATGTTCAAAATATTTAAGTATTTTACAACATTTACCACAGTTCTTTAAAACCTGGGATGAAACCCAAGTCTAGTGAAATCAGAAATCAATTAAATTTTGCTGTTGCTTGCAGTAGAAATTTAGGATTTAATCTTGTTTACAAAGTATCTAAAAGTTAAATATCAGTTAGCCCTAATGAAGTCAAGTCATGTGGTTAAAAAAAAAACCCAGAGCATAGTACTTCAGTATGTGGCATTCTTCACCAATGAGTGAGCTACTTTCTTTGCTTAGTGCTGCAAGTAATGTGTTGCATGTGGAAACTTCTCTAGTAAACATGTGGAAACTTCTCTACTAAACATAATCCATGTTATTGCTTGTATTATTCCTTGTATCATGGCAAAATTACAGTTGATTTTAAAAAAGATACTAATTTTATAGTCTGTTCTGCAGTTGCTTAGTGTTGTTCTGTGTTTCTGTATGTATAATACAGTTCGTGTTAGTTACAGCTAAATTTTAAAAAGTCTTTATGTTGTTTGGGATGCAGGTGGGTTACAGGTTTTGGTAAATTTTGCTGCAAAGTATTTTGTTTAAAATTACTCTCTGTGTTTGAATATCATGCATCTCTCATCAATACTGCTATTTTTTTGCCCATTCTTTTTTTTTTTTACTCCTGTGAATATTTCTTATACTTAAAACATAAGAGAATATTCAACTGTTTCTGTTCCCCACTGTTCTTCTTTTGGTTCTTCAGAGTTATCTTCTGTCAGCTGGTCCAAGTAGCCCTACTGATGACCAATTCAAGGGTACCTGTCGGTCTGCTAGGTAGGTGGTTGTATTAAATGCCTGAGTTGGTGAGTGACTGTGGGGGTTTTTTACAACTAATCTTTGCATATTGTCCTAAAATTTTTTGAGGTAATGGGAAATAATTTCCAGTCTAATTCAGAAATAACCTATTTGCAACTTGGAATTTATATAGAGAGTGGTAGACAAAACTTGTGTTTTAATAGCTTGCTGTTTTCTTCATGGGATCTCACCAGCGCAAAGCAGGATTCTCTATCATTAAAAAATATACATTTGACCCTGACTTAGAACCAGATTGCATCCTGGAGTTCTTCGTTTTCTGCTTTTATATATTATTAAGGGAACGTTTTAAATGATTGAATGTTATGACATAAACTGTAATAAAAATCTTCACAGTAAAATTTCCTCTTTTCAGATCTCTAGAACTGCCACTGCTTCCTTTAATTGCCACAGCTAATGCAAAACAGCAAGATAGACCTTCTGTGTGTGAATTACCAAATTCTCATAAGTATACCACTGTTTTGCCAAAGGAAATGCATTCAGATCAAGTCAAGTTTGCATTATCATTGCCTTCTGGTACAAATAATCAAAAGTTAATTGAAATAGACTCAGTGGAAACAACCACTGACAAAAATATATTTTGTGAAGGTATGTTGTATTTCTGTACAGGTGATTTATTTTTCAGAGTTATCTGAGAATTAGTATTTAATAATTCATTACTTGAAGTGTGATACAGAAGGTATAGTAAGATTCTTAAACTGTAATAAATTAATAAAAAATGGAATTCTCACCTGTAAGTAAAGGTGTGCTGACAGTCACTTGTAGAAGAATGTTCATTGAAATAACACAGCTGAAATGTAACAAAATGGATGTGAACAGAATAAATTTAGTAAGATAACCAAAGAAGAACTGTATTTGTTATAGAAAAATACCTTTTTGTTTACAGACAATTTCAAAAGTTCAACACTGGTAAAATGTAAAATTAGTTCTAGTTAACAAACTTTTTAAAGGACCAACCACAGAATGTGTGTATTCACTTAAAAAAAAAGTTTGTAATTTTCCATGTTTCTGGTCCAACTTTCACTAATCTTATTCTGATAACTGTACTCCAGTCTTTCTTTCCCCAAGCTGCTAAAATTTTTCTCTTTGCAGAAAATCAATTACACACCGAACTAACTTGTGATAGTGCCTTCCTGACTCATGTCAAAAATACACAATCTCTAAGACAGCCTGAGGAGCTTGCAAAACAGCACGATGATAGTTCATTGCCACTCAGTGGAAGTGTGACTGAAAGGAAGAAAGATAAAGAACTTCATAAGTCAAAACCTAAACCTAATATAAAGGATTTTGATGAAAAATGTAGCTCAAATAATCTGCCTTACCATGGTATCAACAGCAGCAGCAACACTAATGATACGAATCTGCAGGAAAGTTCAAGTGACTTGTCTCACGTTATTCCTTCAGCTCTTAAATTTAACAATGAAAGTAGGACAGATTTTAAAAAGCTGCTTTTGACTGATAAGATGAGGCGTGAAGAAACTGTTTACGGTGCAGATATGGAGTTGACTGCCAGTGATGCAGCAGAACTACTTGCAGTTACAGTGAAAGATAAAGATAAGTTACACCAAAATAAAAATAGTAATGCCAATTCTGATGATAAAATATTAGCGAATTTCAGAAAAGTAAAATATTCTAAGAAGGATAAAGAGAAAATTAAAAGCAAGACTGAAGTCCATTCAAATTTGCATGCAGAAGAAAGGCGTACAAGGGCTGACAACAGTGAAGTTTCAAAAACTACTGAGTCACAAACTCAGCTATTCCAAAATCAGACAGAACAGCTACCTACAAGAAATCCTGCAGGGAAGCTGAGTTTGCCAAATACCCGCAAAGATTGTCAAGCACAAAATGGCCCAAGTAAAGCTAAATATACTCAGAGGACAGACCAAGTTAACTTAAGGAGTGGAAGAAAACAGGAGACAGGTGAAGAAACTTGCCCAGAAATGTCTAAAGACGTGGAAAGCAAAATACAAAAAGCAGACTCAAACTCATCTATTAACCAGATCCCATCAGGAGTTTACTGTGCTGAAAATTTACCATTCCAAGGTAACACTTCTAATGTATTCCCTTTACAGTTGGACTTCATGCATGCAAATGAAAAACATAGCAGCCCAAAAATAAACAGGAAGACTTTTCAAACCCCTTCTAAAATCAACACAGCAAAATACTGTAGAAAGGAAAGTGGGCAATATGGAGAATATATTTCAAAAAAGTCTCAAACAGAAATAGACCAACATGACAGCGAGAGAAAACAAGACCAGAAGAATATTACAAAGAGAAAAAACAAAAGCTACAGCCAAAGTGAGGAAACTGAAAGTGACAGCATTCATAAAATTACTCAGAAAGCAGACCAAAAGCTTAGATGTTTTTCGCCAGGCAGATTAAAGCATATGTTGGCAAAGGCTAGCCGGAAAGCATATATAATACCAAAAGAAAATCTTACACAGTTCTCACTTGGTAAAAATGAAGAATTAAAAAATCATTTACATGCAGTGGCTGTTCGTGGAAATAAACTAACTGAAACTCCGCAAATGGAAGCAGCTTTAGTTACTCAGAATGGTGTAGCTATGAATATACAAGCTAAAGAGCTAGTTGATGGTGGTGCTAATAAGTTAAAGAAAGTAGATTCCTCATCAGTGGCACATAAACAGCCTCACATTAGTAATTCTCCTACTGACCAGGTGAAGTGCAAACAGAGGTTTAGTTCTGATACTACTGAGACCAGACCAGAAATAAATTACTCCAAGCATCTTGATCAGGAGCCGCAGAATATCTTGGATGATCAGGAAGTCCCTCATGGTACAGATTCCTTTATGATCAAGTTAAGGCCTACAGCTCAAAAATCAGAAGTTTTTGAATTTTTACCTGTCAAGTGTTCTAGGAATATGCCTTTAAATGTAGATAGCTTTTTCCAGGAAGGTCTTTCTAGTGTGGAACTCCCAGCTCTTGATAACCACAGTGGTTCCATGAACTTCTCAATACTGAAAAACTCTGAAATCAGTGAGGAAAATGATCATAATAAAGCACTGGATGCTGGAAAAGCAGAACAAAAAATGGATCAAATTTCTAAAGAGACTCACAAAAAGACTCTGACACCTTGTCATGGTATGTGAATGGGTTAGAAAAAAAAGTAGCATTTTGAATTAGATAGTGTCTGAAATAGAGGTAAGTTATCTTCTTTTAATTCTATCCTACTCTTACTGCTTGGACAAAACAGGAATTTCAAAAGGTAGGACTGAAAATTACCCAAAATATTCATATCCTGTATTAATCATCAGTCATTATTGGACCTAATATCCTTGTTACTTTTCAGTATATTCCAAGATGACATTTAGTTGTGCAGATGTAAGTAGTCTACATTCTTGAAGAGCAATTGTAGTTGGAGCATGTATTAATTTTCAAAGAATGCGATGGAATTCAGAAAGTTTGAGATAGAAAGATGCAATAGATGGAGCTTTTGTACAAGGGAAATAAGAGTGAACTTTACACTCTTCTCTTAATAAACAGAAAACATAGCTGGACTTAAAGAGTTCATTTTCAGAAGCACTGCAATTCAACAGGAATTCTGAGATCTAATAAAAAGTACTTTAAGGAGGCTTTCTATAGAATCTGCTCATGAAGAAACTCTCATGAGACAACCTCTTTTTTAGGTAATATATGTTGAGAAAAGAAACTTCAGTCTGAATTGTAGGTTTAGATTCTTCTATAATACAACAAAATCACTGTAAAGGAGCTAAAAGAATATATGTCTAAACATCTATGCTAGAGTTTAAACATGCTTTAGAATGTAGCTTTGAAGTTTCCTAGCATGAGTGGTCTATTTTGTAAACATTTATTCCCAACAAGTTCCTGTTTACTTCATTGTCTCTGAAAATGTCCCAACACCTAGACTGTTTCCTGGCTCAAAATTGATACTTTGAATCCCAAACTATCAAGCAAATACTGTCTTGGCTTCTTTTGAATACTAGGACACAATGGCCAAAAAAAAAAAAGAAAAAAGTTGACTGTTTTACGTGACCACAGAAAGGAATACCGGCAGAATTAGACCATTGTGCAAGGTATTAGTCCTGGTAATTTGTAATTGCATCTTCTCATCTTTGATTCCTTCTTTGGAAAGTAGAAGAAGGATCCCATAATTGTATTAGCTTTACAGATAAATTAGTAAACCCTTGTGATCAGCAGTATCAAAGACTACAGTCATAAAAAGCAAGCCAATCATTTGATCTTCATCCATTTAAGAGTAGTTAAAAAAAACAGTTAATTTTTCATTCTATATCCAAATCTGTATCTTGAATGAAAAGAAAGCCAGGAAATGCCAGACTTTCTGATGATGCCAGCTCTTCTGATCACTACCCTGATCTGTACTTAGAAATATACCTTGAAAGTCTCCTGTGATGAGAGTCTCTATATAATTAGATCTATATGAACATAAATATTCATGCAGGCATTCTGCTTTCCTAAATAATGCGGACTTACAGGTGTCTCAAAACTCTTAGTGCTTAAAAGAATCTGAACTGATCTCTAACCTTAAGCTTTAGGAAAAGCTTGGAGTAACAGTTTACTTTCACTTTAAAACCAGTACAAATCAGGATCTTAAAGCCAAACTTGGGAGGTTTTTCATGATCAGAGAGCCCTCTTGTTTGCAGCAAGTGAGCGTTGCTCTTTAACAAACTCCTTCAAAGACAGTGCTCTTTCTTTTGCCTTCATAAATCAGGTGGGACTTGCTGCAGGCTACCCCAAAGTCGTCTTAATATGTCTCTCAGAAGTTAGCAGAAATACTCTGACTTGATGTCTCTGCTTAACACATTTCAGAAAACTATTGGTGAAATGATCAGTCTTACTCAGTGAGATATTTTACTTGATCTCAGTACAGAATTCTACTACAGAGTAGTAGAATTCAGCTTTATCATCTTGACCATCAGCTAAGTGTGTATGCTAGGTTGGTCACTTTTTGACAGGTATGTAAATGTACAGTTTATAAGTCTCAAGCACAACAAAAAGTTCATCTCTTGTCCCATATGTCTGTGAATTTATTCTATGAGATAAATAGCATCCATTTGCTGGCACAGAGAATTTAAGGTAAAGCATTGGAACTTGAGAAGTGAAGAGTGTTTTAAATTTAGTTCCTTTGAAAAACTATATTCCAAACATTCTCATATGGATGCAGTAAATCTAAACCTTGACCTGTATCAGTGAGGAATGTACACTCTTGGAAGAATTTTTAAGGAATAAACAGATTATTTATTTAATTTTGAATTGCTGTCTGCATTAAATCTTAGTGTTTTTCAGAGACTGTGATCAATAAATGGATTAGAACTTTTTGAAATGTGGGCTAAAGAATACTTTCAGTGTTTGTCCCAAGTTATCAAAATACTTGTCTTGTTTAGTCTGGCATTCTGAATTGGTCTTAAGAGATTACAGAAAGCTGAAACAAATAGTACTACTTCTGCCAAGGCTGGTTACTCTTTTTCAAGGAGTATTACTCTGGGGCATGTTTAGTGGCTCAAAATATGAGGCATTGTAAATAGTTTGGTAGTACACAGATTTGAAGATAAGAAGGCCCACTTAATCACCTTGATATGTTCTTTTTTATGCATATGTACCCCAAGAGCAGGCTTAAAATTGGAAAATGCAGAACTAGAGAATGCTTATACAGGTTGCATCTTTATATTGTACAGGTATGCCCCCTGCCCTGCGTTCAAGGTCATGAGGTGTGTGCGGTTTTATCTTTTTAAATGCAATCAATAACTCTTGGGAGTTCTAAGCCATTGGCTGCAAATTATGGTGCTTACGGGGCTTAAAATGTCCCAAGAGCCATAGCAGACCTCAAACAGCTCCAAATCTGGGTAGGTTGAAAGCTGTTGTAGTTGCCTTTCCTTTGATCATCTATTCATTTTTCATCAAGCATCTTTAGAGTAAGACCAGTAACCAGAGTACGTGAATTAATAAATACATTATTAAATAAGTATGAATTAAAAGTTTACTTAATTCTGAAAATACTTAAAGCGAGGCATATACACTTCTGTATTCACAGGGAGAAAGGTCTTGCAAGATGTTACAAATACTAGTATACAGTCGCACACTTCTTCACCTAAATCCTGCAAAACCGTAGAAGAAAACTCAGCAGCACCATCTAGACAAACAAGAGCCAGTATTTGCTACAAAGAACCCAGACTAAACAGGTAGGTTTATGTAAATTAGGGCTTTTGTGCTTTTGATTTTTTTGAGTACATACCTATCTGAAATAAAGATTTGCTATTAAATCCCCCAAATAAACGGACTATTTCTTTCACATATTTCTTTTGGAAACATACTTCAGTGTTGATACAGGACAGTACCTGTTAGTGTGGCAGGATTTCCAAGTGCTGAAGTAAGACACCAACATATAAAATAGCATATAATATAGCATTTAAATATAGCATATAATATAACATTTGATACTAGTAGTGAATAAGTGAATTCTTAATACATAATACATGATATAAACCCCTTTAGAGGTAGATAATGTAAATGCTATACTTAAATGTAAGCTTGTACCATAATAATGTCCTTGTAATACTGTCAAGTGGCAAGATAATTTATGTACTAATAATATATAATGCAGTCATTTTGCTTTAGCTTGCTGTGTTTAATATAGTAAATACTTTTGAGTTAAGATATTTTAATTTCATAATTAGTTACTTAACTCTCAGTGTTCTTAGCAAATTTAACGGCACAGGATTTGCAAGACTGTTAAAAGGATAACACATAATTTTGTAATAACTATTAAAATTTAAAACAGGATTTTAAAGCCAAACTTCCATTAGGAAAACAAATATATTTGTATTTACGTGAATACATCTAAATCCCAGTGCACCTTTAGGTTGATTATTTCTGAAAATGTTTCAAGAGTTTCTTTGCCACTGAGTCAGTTGGGTTTTTTGTTTGCTTTGATTTGGTTTGGGGTTTTTCTTTAAGTAAAATATTAATTTAAGGAAAAATAAAGCTGTCTTTTGTTTGTATTAGCAGAATGCATGTTCGTGAGGTAAAGACAGTATTAAGATTTCTGCATAATAGTGTTGAGACTGCAAGGATTATAGCAACTTCATGACAAAGGTTTAGAAGGAGTATGTCTTCCTTTTTTTTTGCAAGACTCTGGGAGGAGAAGAAAATAAATCCACAAATTGAAAAAAGTTAGCATATGTTCTTATACGCACTCAGAATGTTTTTGTTTACCTCTGTAAGGAAGCAGTAAACTGCAGCAATGAGACAGGACAAATAGGAGTTAGAAGTAATGTAGGAAGTGTCTTTTCACTTTACTGCTGGCTTTTCAGAAATATTTATGCCATATAGCTTGTAAAAGAAGTGCACAGGGATTAGAGTTATGTTTTTATCTTGCTAATTGAATGGAATGCTAAATGCTGTAGTATTATGATATTTATACAGTCTCCTCTTATGCCCCACAATGGTAAGGTTCTGTACTTCTAGTGAGAGAACAACAGAACAGAAAAAAAATGTGGATGTCACTCAAGATTTTAGATTCCTGTCTCCTATTTATATTTGATTTTCAGGTATACTGTCCTGAGTGGATGTAGTTAAGCTTTTGCTATAAATAATTTTTGAGTTTTTTCTCCTAGGAATAGTGTTAAAATTACGTATTAATATGATACAGGACACATAAAAAGACTACTATTTTTTAGCATTCGTTCGGAAAATAGTTATCTCTGCCTTGCTATTTCAGACACATTTCCATAAATTTAATTTCTTTAGTGTATCAAGCTTTCACTGAGAGTATTTACCATCTGGAATTGGTATTATAATTGTAGTTACATAGGTGCTTCATGATATTCATATATTATGTCTTTTATTTCTTTTGTTTACAGCAAACTAAGGCGTGGGGATCGGTTTACAGATACACAATTTCTGAATTCTCCAGTCTATAAAGTAAAAAAAAGAAGCTTTAAAAGTAAATCCAAATTGATTTGAAGAAAAGCGAATTGCCTTTATGAACAATTCTTCTAAAATGGGTACAATTTTTTAACTATATATATATGGTTAGCAGTATAGAGTGTTTATTGTTCTTTGATTAATAAAAGTCTTCAGGTATGGAATTTCCTGGAAAGGAGTCTATATAATGACATAGAATACTTCACTGAGGAAGGCAAACACAGGTTAGGCTTCACTCTCTATTTTGCATTTCTGATCACTAGTTTGTAATTCTGTTCAAAGGGTTTGCAGCACTTCTTAATTTGTAAGAAAAGTGTACGTTTTGATGAGAATCAAAAATAAATCACCTTTGGGAATTTTAGTGTGAGTTTTTCATATTTATCATGAGTAAATGCTGGTTGGAACAGACACAAGCATCGCAAATTTTGATTAATCTACTGAATAGTTGGAGACAGTCCCTTTGTGTGTGTGTGTGTGTGTGTGATAGGTAGTTGACTTTTGGATTTGACAGAATCACACTGAAATTCGAATGAGGAAGTCTCATCTTGAGGAACAGCAGAGAAAAAGTCTCATGTCGAGAGTATGTGCTGGAGGCAGCCAGAAAGAAAACAGCCCTGCAGTAGAAATCTTTATACTTTTTCCAAAGGCATTCACTGTTGAAACTTCCAGAGACCAGATCTTTGGTTAGCTATTCCTTTTGTGTGTTATGGTACGCCTCTTTCTAAGAGGTGTAAGTAATATTCATAAATGCATAATGTATTCTTAAAAATACCAACACAAATTGTACTCTTTGTACTTAATTGTAGCTTCTGTTGTAGCCTGGGAAGCTGTTGGAGAAAATAGTCCTGGAAACTGTTTCCACATGTTAAAAACAAGAAGGTGATTTGGAGTACTTGACATTGATTTACAAAGGGGAAATGATGCTTTATTAACGCATTAGTGTTCTGCTGTGAGAAAACTAGGTTGGTGGGTGACAGCAGTGGATGTTGTTTGTCTCAACTTTGGTAAGGCTTTTGACATTGTCTCTGACAAAACTCCACAGACCAGCTGACAAAGTATCTTGTTAGTTATGTGCGGTGTGAGGTAGACTCAAAACTGGATGAACCGCTGGTCCCAAAGGGTTGTGATCAGCAGCATCCAGTTTGCCTCCATCCGGAGGCAAAACACTAGAGCTCCCTAGGGTTTCACACTGGGGCCAGTACTGTTTAATATAATCATTAACAACCTATATAATGAAACAGAGTGCAGACTGCACAGATTTGCAGTGGATACAAAAATAGGCGGAGTGGCTGAAACACTGAATGGTTCCACTGCCATTCAAATGAACCTGGACAGGCTTGAGAAATGGGCTGAGAGGAATCTCATGAAATTCAACAAAGGGAACTGATGTCCTTCTGTGAGTTGCCAGAATTTCAGCTGCATCTTTTGGCAGAAAAAACAAGTCATCCATGGAAAGCTAGATACAGCTTTCAGGTACGTGCCTTCTACATGTAGGTCTTAAACTTTAACCTTAAGCAGTAAAGGGGCACAAAAGCATTATTTACAGTTTTCTGTTGTGGGTTTTGTTTTGGGGTTTTTTTTTTATGAGAGTCTGTATCTCCAAGGCAGCTTCCCAAAGATCCTGTAGAACATTCCATGTATGAATTTGGAGTTAAATATTCCACTAGCAAGGTAGTTTACAAAGGGGACCTTGTTCCCTAAACAGAGCTTGTGTAGCTATGGTCACCAGTTCGAGACCATGCAAAGATTGTAAATGTACAGCAACAAGGACAGCAAGAACCTCATGGGACAAAAGTATTCCACCAATATGAAAATTCAATGTTATTTTAAAAATGATTACACATAGAATATTTTTATACATTTTTTAAATTTTTTTACCTAGTTTGTGATTAATTGTTTGGGTTTAACTGAAATGTTCTTACTGGCTTTCACTGTTTATCAGCATCACCAGTTGTGTCATTAGAAATGCAAAAGAAGCATCTGTTACCTGTTGCGCTCCCTATGCTGGCACTGCAGAAGCAAAACGCAGTGTTTTTTTTAAAAGCATTTGTTTTTCTCTATTGCCTGTGGTTTGAAAGCTGGAAATAGAAGCACACGCTTCATCTACTGAGAAAAAAAATCCCAATCTTTTTTGAAATGTTTTGAATTATTTTTTCAGTGAAGGTCCTGTTATTCCATGCAGCCTCAGGTGTTACCTACCACCTAGGCTGCTACAGTGTTCCAAATAGAAGCATGTCATTTTCAATAAAAGTATAAGGTCTAGGGCTTTATGCCTTATTTTCTTCCATTCTGTTTAGTATAGATATCTTTCCAAGTAGCAAAGGATAAAGAAAATGACCTGGAGATGTGCAAAGTTATTTTCAGTAACTCTGAAATCATGTTACTGTTGCTACTGCCCTTCTTCCCTTGTTTTCTCCATCCTTACTTGTTTTGTTGCTCAAATTGATGTTCTGTGCACAGAGAAAATTGTCTGTTTTCTAGGATGCAGTTGTTCTAATTGTTCTGCAAAATGGTTGCTTACTTTAGGTACTGTATGAATAATGTGGCATTGCCTGTTGCATCTTCACCAAATGCGCTTTTTTTGCCAGATCAGTTAATACATTAGAAGCTCTTGCCAGGAAAAAGATGTAAAAACAGCTCAGTTGAGATAAAAATTAATCTGCAGCTGCCACAGGGATTAAGACTACTTTTCTGAGGATAAGGTAATTTGAACTTCTTTTTATCGTTTCAAAGTTGCTTTTTCTCATATTCAGTCAGTTTTTATTTTTACTTATTTTTTACATTTAATATTTTCGTTTGCCACTACTAAAGACTTCAATTGTTCTAAAATTTGTAGGAAAATGAATTCTATATATTTAGATTAAACAGGAAGAGGAAAATATTTATGATTTTATAAACCCTTGGTTGCACAAGTAGCCCTTACAAATGCTTGTAATACCTGGAAGTTACTGTGGTTATTTTGTGAGTGCAGGTATATACAAGATTCCCACTGGGATCATCACCACTACAGTGTTGGATTTTACAACAATTTAAAATTGTTAGTGTTACAACAGTTAACAACGCTCACGTTGCCATTTTGCTGTGGAAGAACGAACATGTCCTTTGGGAAAGTGCGAGGTTTGAATATACTTTAAAAGGATCCAGTATATAAACTGCATGATTGGCTGTCGATGTCAAGAGCAACTGACGGGTCACGTTGTGAGGCACGGCTCCCCAGCCTCCGGCGGCGGGCGCGGTGCCCCTCGGGCCGCCCCTCTCCCGCCCCCCGAGGTCCTGGCCCGGCCCCGCCTGCTGCGGCCGCTCCCGCTGCGGCTGATTCCGGCCTGGGACGCTATGTCTTTGCGAGGAGCGGCAGCCGACGACTTGGTTTTCTATGTGAACGGGAGGAAGGTAAGTGTTGTCCGAGAGGAGCGTGGAGAAAGGGCGGCTGCTGGTCCAGAAGTAACCCCGAAGAGTGTGGGCACAGATTTGGTTTCCTCAGACTTAGCTGAAAGCTCACTCAAGCTTCCAGAAGCGCTCCTTCCCATCTCCTTGCTGGTAGGAAGTGAATCCACCCCCACATACTACTATGCTCTTCTGCATACAGCAAGTGCTGTTAGAAGGGGAGAAGCAGCAGCAGAAGACAAACACGATTACAACATCCCGTTTTAGCTAGCTGTGCTGTGTTTGAGGGGAAAAAACACATCAAAAGGAAATGAATTTTCAGTTGGATATCAAATTTGGCTGGCAAGCAAACTAGTTTTTCATGTGTAAATGTCTGGCTTTTCATCTTCAATGGTATTGGAGAAGTATCAGATGGTAGTAGAGTTTCAGAGGCACAACAGAAAGTCAGCAAGTCTCAGGTGCCAAAATACGGACGACTGGCCAACATACTGGCCAAAGATAATATTACAAGAATTAAACTGGCTGTTGATTCAGCATAACTGGAATGAACTAGCTGATTCTGAGCAACGGAGTAAGAAATACTGTAATCAGTCAAGAATATGGGCTTTTCTGTTGCTCTCTATTGCTAGTCTGTTAGGGTAAGTGAAAGTTTATATAAAGCTAAAAGAAAACTGGATCCTGCTGATAGTCTTACAGGCTTCTCTAGTGTTCATCCCAGTAGGTTAAAGTGTCAGGGGCACTCTACAAATCTGCAAAACATTCTTTATGCTATGCTGCCTCTATCGTAGGAAAATTCTCTTGCATTTTTACTTCTAGTGTGGCCTCAGTATGACCTTGCACTGAGCAGCAGTTATTTTTAGTAGTTGCAAGGTGCCCTGGCTCTTCTTTTCTGGAAAACGTATCTGTCTGAGAAGAAATTTGCAGAAGGAGCCCAAACTGTCCTGTGATCTTTGCAATTAGTCTAGTTCTAAGAGAGGGAACTAGAGAAGGATTCTCTTCTGGCTTTGTGGGACTATAGTCTGTGCCCTGTATTTTGAAAATCCTTGGTTTCTTTGTTAAACCTTGTTTTTCATTTCTTACTGCAGGTAATAGAGAAAAATGCTGATCCTGAACAAATGCTGTTACCTTACCTGCGAAGGAGACGTATCCTTTTCTTGTCTGTTCCCTTATTTGAAAGTCACTTCAAATAAATCACTTATTTGAAAGCCTTATCAGAACAAAATTCTCAGAAATTATAATTAAAGGTGATTTTCCAGGTTAAGGAAGTTGTGACTCCCTTGAGATAAAACAACCATATTAAATTATGTGGCTTTTTTAAGCCAAATAGTCTTCTTTGTGCTGCTGTATTTTTAGCCTAGTTTCCTAAACAAAGTTATGTTATCAGGCATGATCCATATGTGTGTACCTCTCCCCCTGTAAAGAAACCTAAGAACCTTTTGGCTGATATATGTACAGCTTGATAGAGTTGGAGTTCTGTAGAAGTCTCTCTTGTAGCTGGCTTAGGGTCTCAGCTGCCGTGTAGTCAGTTCATCATTAGTTAGTTCATGGAAGAGACAGGTGAGAAAAAGACTCGGTGCAAGAGATCTTGGGTTTTGAAGCAGGAAGAGGAAGGACAGAAGAAATAGGGAGTAAGTCATCTTCCTTTTGGTGGCTGTAGAACATCATATTAGCTGTTTGTCAATTCACAGCTTCAGATTGGCCACTGTTAAAGATTCATAGAAATGAGTACTTCTCTCATAAGTGTGATTTTTCAGATGGGAGGCAAGGTTAATATCATGCCTATGAATGGGCCCTCTGGGAAAAGAAGGGATATTGGTTTTGGTGTTCCACTGGAACTTCAGGAATATACCTGTTTTTCCTATTACATGTTTTTTTCATATTTTCAATTGGGAAACTTATTTTTCACTTCCTCTTTCTATCCCAACTTACTCCTCTTCCAACAGAAGTTGAAATCAAGTTTTCTGTTTCCTTGAGATCGGGATTTTTGTCATGTCATTTGTTAGATTCAGTCTTACTTTCACTGAAAATTTTATTCCAACATAGAAAGAAGTCTGATACGTATGCAGTCATACCAAACCAATTCTGTGTTCCTTAGTGGTTCAGCAAAAAGGTGGCCTCAAGCTTTTGTGCAGAATAAAGGCCAGAATGCAACCTAATTTATTTTTTTTTCCCTAATGACAGTGTTTTCAGTCTGTCTTACAGGAACCAAGTATGGCTGTGGAGGAGGTGGCTGTGGTGCCTGCACGGTGATGATATCAACTTATGAGCCAGCTTCAAAGAAGATACAGTATCCTTAACAGAAAATTTGGAAAACCACACAATTTTATGGCTGTAGATACCATTTCCAGATATGAAACTGTATAAATAAGTTTGTAGAATCAGTGCTTAACAGTGAAAGAATCCAAAGGATCACTTTAATCCAAAAGAGACTGCTGTAAAAAATTACTATTAATTCAGCTATGTTGCAAATTTGCTAGTATATCATTCTGAAGTGCTTAATTTGCTCATATATACTGGTAGCTCCTGTGAGGAGTTTTCTTTTCAGGAGGCATACATTTAACACCCTTTTTATTGATGACTAGAATGTGGCTTCTGCGTGCATCTCTGTGTCATGGTTTAATCCCAGCTGGCAGCTAGGTCTCACACAGCCACTCACTCACTCTCCCGTGGTGGGAGGGGGGAGAGAGTTGGATAGTGAAAATGAGAAAACTCCCAAGTTGAGGTAGAGACAGTGTAATAGGTGAAGCAAAAGCTGTGTGCACAAGCAAAGAAAAACAAGGAATTAAATTCACCGCTTCGCATTGGTAGGCAGGTGTTCAGCTGTATCCAGGAAAGCAGGGCTCCATCACACATAGCAGTTCCTTGGGAAGACAGACACCATCACTCTGAACTTCCCCCCCTTCCTTCTCCTAGCTTTATATGCTGAGCTGTGTCCTCTCCCAACTCCTTGTGCACCCCCAGCCTACTTGCTGGTGGAGTGGGGTAAGAAGCAGAAAATGCGATGACTCTGGGTAAGCAGTGCTCAGCAGTAACTAAAACATCCCTGGGTTATCAACTCAGTTTTTAGCACAAATCCAAAACATAGACCCCCTGCGTGGCTACTGTGAAAAAAGGTAACTCTATCCCAGACAAAACTAGCAGTGTCTTATGACTGGTGGGAAGAAAAGGCAGGCAGAAGTTTGAGTCTTACCTGTCCTTTAACTCCCTTCCTGCAGCCCACCCACAAAAAGGACTTTGATATTCAAACTGAAGAGTTCATTAAGTAAAAGCTGGAGTAAATTACTTCTAAATTGAGAAAACACCAGTCATTGTTAAACAGTATCATGTCATTGTCAGTTGAATAATTTTTTAGGTGGGGAAAAAGTCAAAATGTTTCAGTTGTCCTTTTGGCAATTGCTTTCTATTGAATTCAGTGCAAATGAAAATGTTTACATTTATTCTAAGAGTTGAAATTGAAGCAGTCAGAATGACACTTGAAAAGAAACATTCTAATTATAGTAACCCAAAACATTATATTGCTGATGCTGAAAAGCTTTGAAGAATTTTCATTTTTAATATATAGTTCCTATTCAGGATTATATTTATTTTACATAAGAATTTCCTTTGAGTTAGAAATCTTATTATAAATTTGCAGCAGTAATCCTTTGCTACACCAGGCCTCCCTTCCTCATCTCCCTGCTCCTAAATACACTTAACAAGTTGCTTGTGAGCAGGAGCGACAAAGGGGCAATTAGAAAAGACTGAAGTATTCAGGAAAGTATATATTCTGCAGAGCTGTCCTCATAGATGTGGGTTTTATAGTGGGGACAAGAGACACGGCTAGTAAGTGATCCCTTCCATAAAGCTTATTCTCTTCTCATTTCAAATGATGATAATGACTGCTTTATAAGCATAGACTATATCTTGACTGCAAAATAATATTTATGAATATTATAATAAAATAATATTCATGTTATTTATTCTCCTTTATGTTTCAAAGACATTACTCAGCAAATGCATGTTTGCTTCCCATTTGCTGCTTGTATGGTGCAGCAGTGACCACAGTGGAAGGTGTTGGAAGTACAAAAACCAGGATTCACCCAGTTCAGGTGAGAGTACAGTATTGCTGTGTAAGAGGATTATTGATTTCTTCCTTTGTATGGGCTGGCTTGAGTGGCAGTGCTTTTAGGGCAATTTCAGATGGTGATTATTGTCCCTGCTAAATGATAACAAATGACAGCACAAGTTTCTGATGGTTGGTTGATCAAGGCTGATGAGATACGGTTCATGATAGGTCTTGCCTGATCAAGCCTGATCAAATAGTATGTAAGAATTTTTGGGGTGGATTGGGCTTGTGCTCTGTTTGAGCTTATGACACATCTTGGACAGTGCCCCTTGAGCTGATGTTTTAGTGTGAAGGCAAAAAAGATAGTAGTCCATTGAAGGTTAATTAGCTTCCTTAGTGAGATATGCCTGGGCATCACACGCAAAATAATTATTCTTATTTGAGATTGCTTAAATTGTTTTATTTTAAAAGTCTGATTTACTATGAAGACCACATTTGATATGGTGTCATTTAAGAGTTCATTAGACTGGTGATGTACACTGGAAGGAGTGTAATTTATGTTGTTTAATTTTAGGAGAGGCTTGCCAAGTGCCATGGCTCCCAGTGTGGTTTCTGCTCCCCTGGAATGGTGATGTCCATATACACTTTGCTAAGAAACTACCCAGAACCAACGCCAGAACAGATGATTGCAGCTCTGGCTGGTAAATATTGCCACTTTTTAATTTGTAGATATGTCCTCCAACCATTTTCTTCAGATACTTTGTGTGAGTGCATGTCTGTATCAGTACACATGCATGCATGTGTGTATGCACTTCATACAAATAGTGCGCCCTAGCAGAGTTCCTACTGGATACAGAACTTGTATTCCCTGTCATTCTTCAGGAAAATGAAGCATGGAGCTGTGGATGATTTCAGGGATGGGTGTTCAGAGCATCCTGATACGTATCTTTTGAAGTGCTTTAAATCAGATGTGCAAAAATTATGTCATATTGGAGAAGTAGTTGCATCTGAACATCTCTGAGATCCTGTTACATCTGGAGTTAGAATGTCATAAATCTCACAGGCGAGCCCTTTTGTCGTAGGAATAAAACAGTCAAGGTAGAGAGATGCTGACCATCTTCAGTAAGGAAAAGAGTGAGCATTTATTGCCGACTGCAGGTAAAATAGCCTTCTGTCATCTGTTGTGTTCTAGAGTCAAAGTGGAGCCAAAAGCATTTCCTGTTATTGTGAGATGAACGTAGATGGAAGTATCATGCTAGCTTCTTTCACTATTAGAAATAAGTCAAGGGGAAGGAGAAAAACATTTTGAGTGGGTGAAGAATATTATACAATTTCTTATTCTCCTGTGTACTAAGCTGTAGATTTCATTCCCTCTAGTGCAACTATCAAGTATGCCATACTCGCCTTGAAACAGTAGCTTTTTTCCTCAGGGGCTGCAGGGTCCCAAGTCTTGTGACTCTGATCTTTTTTATCTTTTCGAGACCTAACCTTCAAAAACACAAATCTCATATGAAGACATTTTAAAGCCGCATACTTTAGAGCAAAGCTTTTTCTTACTGATTTCCTTTTTTTTGTCAGGAAACTTGTGCCGCTGTACTGGGTATAGGCCGATCCTAGATGCCTGTAAAACCTTCTGTAAGGTAAGAAATAGTGATAACAGGAATACTAGATTGTGCCTATTAATGCATATCCGTATGCAAACCATCAAAATTTTCGTCAAGGTCATCTCTTTTCTCTGTTAAGAGATGTAGATCTGAGTAAGAGTTATAGTGGCCTAACATATTACGAAAATTGATTAACACGTGAACTGGTGTCTAGCCTAGGTTATGAAGAGGAATCTGAAACAGCTGTGTGTGTTTTACTGTGGTTCAGTACTGGTATAAATAAAAGCAGAATTTGCATTAATGTTCTTAGTAATTTTTCATGTAATGCAACATTTCAGAAACTTACAGTGAAAGATGTGAGAATGAACAGTGAGTAAAAGAAATAAAATAAGTCATCTATGTGTGCTCTCACAAGGTCAATTGAATTTCCCATAGTACAAATTATTTTGTATTAAGGACATCAACATCTGATGATTTTAAGTTGGTTTTGAATATTACTTCTTTAAAACACAATTCTTCCAATTTAGCTTATTATTAAACTTCATTTAGAATTTTATTGAAATAGAAAGAAACAGTTTTACTGGTTTAAGCAGACTTTAACTGATTGACATTCTGGGCAGTGTTTCACTAATGGAATATGCCTACTTTAGGAATCCATTTGTTGTCAAAGGAAAGCAAATGGAAAGTGTTGCTGTGATCAGGAAGATGATTTGTTTGACAAGGAAGAGAAGGTAGGGCTTTAAGTATTTTACCTATCCTATTTAAATATAAAACTTAGTAAAATATTGCTTGGCTTTTTTCTTGTAATTAAAGTAAATGCAGTACAGTCTGTCATTTAATCCTCTACCTTATTCACATAGTATTAGTTGTAAAATATGATACATTATTCCTTGCAAGATATTTGGAGGTATTTCTAAAAATTAAGGATTCTCTATGTATATTTGTATGAGGTGGTGATGATGTGACAGGTAGTTGGTATAAGGTAGATTGGACCTCCAGAGCTGAGATTTGAGTAGTTCTTCAAGTTCAGGAATACCATTAATCTCAGCTCTGATGAGATCACCTACAGAAATCAGGACATACGGGAAATTGTCTGAAATCACTGGTCAGTGATGATCTGAATGTGAACACCGATCTCTTGAGAATCTAACCACTGGCTTGAGTCTGAGGAACTAATTTGGTCTTAAAAACCAGAGTTACAATTGTAATTTTATATGAAACCTCTTACCCATATGAGTATTTGACTTTGTTATCAATTTTCTGTACTTAAGTCTTTCAGTTGCTTGCCTTTGCACTGTCATTTGTGTTAGCAGTGAACTTAGAGAAACTGTTACGAATATTTCCTTCACCTCAGCAGCTCCAAATGTTGCATGGCAATTTAGCACCAAATCCAAATAATAATGGAATGACTAATTTTCTACTGACTTCAATGGACCCATCATGGTTTGGTTTTGGGGTTGCTTTATTTTTTATTAATGGAATTAATGATGACAGCAAATTCTTTGCCTTTGCTTGTTGTCTTTCTTTTCAAGGTTTCCACCAGACTGTTTTCAGCAGATGAATTCCAGCCCTTAGATCCCACCCAGGAGATTATATTTCCTCCAGAACTAATGGTAATTTTTGCTGCTTATAAGCTGTTATTGGACTCTGTCTTTTCCTTAGTAGTCCATAGTTCAGAACTTGTTCTGAAGTCCTGCTTAGCAGTAATTCTGCAGAAAAAATGTCATAGCATTTTAATATAAATCCTTTTTTTTTTTTCTCAGTGATCTTACTGAATATTCACATTAAAAAAATAATCATATTCAGAAAATGCAGTTGCAGAGTGTTAGGTATTAGATGAGAAGTCAAAGAAGTAACCTAAACTGGGTTTTCAGTGCAGCATCTGAAAATACGAATGCTTCTCAGCAAGCTGAAGAGCAAATACGTTTTAACATTGGTAAAAAAAATGCATTTTCTCCATTTTGTGGCTTAATAGGTTTTTTTGGCTTTTCTGTCAAAGTGTCAGCCTCTGGTAGCGACCCAGACTGTGGAGTGTTTAATTCCAGTGATTAAAGTATGACGAAGGTGTAACCAGCTGAAACAAGGGCACTGAAATGGAAAGTGTCAGGCATCCTTAATTGCTGACAACGGTATTTGCCCTAGAAAAAACTAAAGCTATTTGCTTTGCATTATTATCAATCTATAGATTCAAAGTCAAATTCTCTGTAAGTAACTGGCGGCTTATGGAGAAAGGTTGATTAACTGTGGGACAGGGATTCTTGACCATGTATTTGTGCCACCACCAGTTCACAAGCTATTTCCAAATGATCAGTGAACAGTGCTAGAACAGCCAGATGTCCACATGCATGCTTAATCTAGAAGGCGATGCTGCTTCCAGTGTCATTGGTTACCTTCAAGCAAGCTAAGTGTGCAAACACCTCCCTAAGTATTTTTTACCACTTTTATAATAATTTCAGCAATTGGAGGATCTATTCCTACATTTTTGCTTGGGGGCTATTTATTATCAATCTGGTTTATTAGCCCGCTGTAATTAATTGAAGTAATTTTGCCCATAGTCATGTAGTCTTGAAATTCACCACTGTGTGAAGAGTCAACATAACAGTCCCATTTCTGTCCAATTTTGAAGGATTAGGTAGAACTGCCATTGTTTAAGAACTTTGTTTAACTTGAAGTCTAGCGTCTATTAGACCTTGCGCCTATCTACATGTCTTAAATATTTAAATCTGCCATATTTCCCCCTCAGAGAATGGCTGAAAATCAACCAAAAAGAATGCTTTTTTTTCATGGCGAGCGAATGACATGGATTTCTCCTGTAAGCTTAGATGAATTACTGGATCTGAAAGTTGCCCATCCCAAAGCACCTCTTGTGGTTGGGAACACCAGTGTGGGTATGTATACAGCCAGAATGGCTCTTGTTACCGTAGTTCCAGTGCGCCTGAGGGGCATGGGGCTACATGTGTAATTCTTTTTACATTTTTCATTTTTAAGCTTACTCTTGACTAAGTTGGAGTTGGCATTATGGAAAATGTCTTTTGTCTAAGTCTATTCCTATCTGGCAGGCCCTGAGATGAAATTCAGAGGCGTGTTCCATCCAGTTGTTATTGCTCCTGCAAGGATCCCAGATCTGAATGTGGTGAAATGCATGGAAGATGGTCAGTAGACTTTACTTTTTTCAGATGTAGGAGATTCTTACGCAGTAAAGCACACTGCGTCATTCTGAAGTGCTGAAGATGTGAAGCACTGTGCAACTTATTCCTAAGCTTGCTTGCTTCTTTCCCAGATCAAGATGGCTGTGGCCACTGTCCCAGTGCATGGTACAGTTTTGTCTTCATGACACAGTGTAATACTGACCAGCAATATTATCTTCGTCCCTGTAGTCATAGTAGTGCAAGGGCAATTATTCTTGTAATACTGGTTATGGTGCTTAGTCGTGCAATATCTGCTTTGTGATCTCTGTACCACACTGTGCTATATCGCAGAGAAACACTAATACAGAACCACAGAGAGTAAGCAACATTGCATGCTTGTCTGCATTAGAAAAAAGGCTGTGATTAAACTGGTATAGCTGATCTTACTCTCAATCATAACAGCATTGATTATTGTAGATTAAAAATTTTGTACCTCAATTTATATATTTAAGAGAAGCACAGAGATTTGTTTTTAGTTAAAATTATGCTAGGTTTTAGTTTTTATATAAATAAATTCTATTAAAATTAGAAATAACAACTAGAAATGGCTTTGAACTTACTATAATAGCCTGAATTAATAAAATATAAATTATGTTGTGGAATTTTGCTGCCAAAATTTTAAGGAAAGTGAATTTATATCTGATGAAAATTACTTGTTATATGCCTGAAGACACTTTTTGAAGTGGTAAACTGTATTTGATAGGCCTGTCATTGCTTGTAGAGTATCTTTTTAATTTCATATCAGTCATGCAGTTCTAGTAAATGACTAACTTGTTCTTAACTGAAGAGTAGTTAGAAATTGGATAGAAGCAGGGAGAATGCTTAGTGGGGTTTTAAATCTAAAAATAAAACCTAGTTATGAAAAGGTAAGATTTACTAGTTCTAAAATGAGATAGGCAGTTTAGTTTGTCAGCCAGAAATAATATTTCTTCTTTTTAATCAGATTTAAATACAAAACATGTTTGATTATATTTTTGTTTTAAATATACAAAATTTAGTATGGCTTTACTTGATTAATAAAAAGCCATTTAAAATGATGTATCTTTTGATTTATAGTTTTTATTGAATTCCAGTGTTCATTCAGAACATTCATACATTACATGAAATGTGTTAATAATTTTGAATAGAAAGGTGCTGTTTACCTTTTTTACAATATTGATATTTTTGAAAAGTAAACTTAAAAAAATATGACTACTCAACTGCATATAGTTATCAGTTGTCTTCTAGTGGGGAAAAGAACACTGTATTCAGCGTTAGGACTATTTGGGTTTTTTTGCAAAAGCTACTTACCACTACTGTACGATAATATCTAGAATGTACATATGCAAAGCAAGATCAAATTATGATGAAAATCGTGTTTAAAAATAGGAAGAGCCTGTTGAAAGCATTTTGAAACTGACTTGCCTTTGGGTGAAATGTCACCTAAACATTTACTCAGTCAAAGTTGGTGCAAGATAAGCAGTTACAATGGGCAGCTGGAAGCAGAGAAAGGATTGCCCTTATGGTAGAATTGGTGAGCTGTAAGCTCAATTTCATCATTTCATGAAATTTTGTCCTCAGTCTCCTGAAATGAAAGGTCACAGTCCCTGGAATATGCAAAGGCCTCTCCCCTTATATCTACCTGTATTCCACATGAGCAAGCCTCCCTCTAGTCTGCTGGAACAGACCAGAATATAGATTAAAACCTAGGCAATAAAACAAATGTGCACATCACACTTTCATAATCTTTTGCTTACAGGTTTAACTCTGGGAGCTGCCTGCAGCCTGTCTGTAGTGAAAGATGCTTTGACAAATGCAGTCTCAGAGTTTCCTGAAGAGAAGACAAAGGTTTTCTGTGCTGTCTTGCAACAGCTAAGAACTCTGGGCGGAGAACAGATAAGAAATGTTGCTGTATGTTGTGCATTACTTGCAGTAATGTTTGTAACAAATGTGAAATTGCTCCTGAGTGCGTGTAAAACTTGCATTTTTATGTCTGTTGATAGCAGTGAATTTTTTATCAATACATCTTTTCTTGAGCTTCAGTATGTATAAATTTATATACTGTCTGCATGTTATATTGTCAGTTAACATAAAAATGTGAAGGTGCTGGAGAAAGGCTACATGAATTTCTTTTTTTCAAGTCATTAGGTGGAAACATCATAAGTAGAAAATCAACCTCAGACTTGAATCCCATTCTGGCAGCCAGCAATTGTATGCTCAGTCTGGTTTCAAGAGGTAAGAGGACATAGCCTGTCTCTTTAGTAGTGCTGGAGGAACAGGATCCTGTTTCATGTGGAGAGGGGAAATAACAACAGGTGGGGATTTGTTAAGGAGCCCTTTTCCTTCTCTCATCTGCAAGAGAAGCAGTTTGCAAAAGAAGAACATGTCAAAGCTTCTCATGTCAGGGGTAAGCATTTAGACCAACCAGATCACATGTACTTCTGTAGGCAGTGAATTACTATAAGCACTCCTAAAACCTCACAATTTGAGTAGCTGTATATTATCACCCCACCCCCCTGGTATTTTTATTTTTTTTCTGTAACTGATCCTTTGTCACTGGTTTAAAATCACCCTTTGGCCCTGACAAGATCTCCGGCTTTTTGTTCCTCACAAGTACTTCTGATACAGGAATTCCTAGTCAAGTACCTTTTTCCATGTTCATTTCCACAGTTTCCTTTCATTGCTGTATGTATACTCCCCTCTGCCTGTTCCTTTTCTTGTACTCCACATTACCAGTGGAAGGTTGATGAAACTATTAGTAAAGAGGAGCTATCTGGTATGATGGAATTGCATGCTCTCTCTTCCAAATGGCTTGTGTTCTCTTTGCCCTTGACCTAGACAGAATGGATGTTGCCATGTCAGACCACCTAATACTCTGAAATATATGTTCTATAAGGGATTATTTCTGAGCCAGGATTTATTGGAATAGATACTTAAAAACTTATGTTGTATGATTTCAATGAATTCCTCTTTCATAGTTTGACATTGAGAGGAAAAATAGCTGTCAGAGAGGTTATCTTTACCAAACGGTAGTCAGTGAAACACAGGAAAAGTGGATTGTTCAAGAAAAGGAGGTACAGAAGCAGTATTAATTTTTAGCATTTATCCTAGATCACAGTGTAAGAGAAAATGCACCTTACTAGGGTGTATTATTGCCCAGTCACAGGTGGGATTATACAATAATCTTGATGTATGTAGGCCATGAACATTGTGGATGGAACTGCAAAAGCAAAAATCCAGGAACACCAGTGCTGCTATTCTTAGCAATGCAATTTTTCAGATTCAGATTTTAGCAAAATGAAATTCCTTTACTAAAGTTTTGCTGTCACTAGTTATATCTGAGAAATGCAGTTTTAATGCTGAATTATATTCTAGGATGAACAGGTTACAGTGTCATCATCACAAAACATGAAAAACATGAAGAAAATAATCTTGCTGTAAAGTTCATTGTTCATGAATATGATTAACAATGTTTGTTGGATGTGATGGGAGTATTTTAATATACGAACCTTTTAAAAATGACACAGAAAATTATCTTGTTATAGAAAGTCTTATGATAGGTCAGGGCTACTGCGAGAGAAATAGTGTCTGGTGATAAGAAATCATTTACTAAAAATGCATTGAACCCCTTAGGCAGCATGTGGAAAGTACAAAGGACACAGAAGACTAGTAAAAAATACACTTTGACTTCATCTGCCAAACACATGGTTAAATTCCACACTGGTGAATCACTGTGAATTTCCTGTACAATGGTCATGCTTGCCTCTGTTCTTGCAGAACAGTGATGCTACTTGGCAATTGTGTTACTAGTACAGTTAGAGTTCTACCAGCAAAACTTTTTGGGCCAATTAATAGCATCAATTTTAAGTGTTGAAATACCACATTTCCAGAAGGCTTGCTAGCTTAGCTGAATAGTGGTATTGGCAAACCTGATGTAGCATAGATGAAGTTTAAGTATTCAACTGGCTCTACAGATTCAGGTTCCTTGCAGAATTCTGTCCTCTTTCCTTTTGAAAATTCCATCTTTAATAGTACATATCATAGAATATCAAACATGATCACTTTTAGAATAATCTACCAAAAATAGAAAGAAAAAGGCAGTAGTGTTTATTCTCTTCTGGACTCCTAGAAATGTTCAGAATCTCAGAAAACGAAAACAAACACACAAAACAAACCCACAAACACAAAAATGTTTTTTGTTTTTCAACTGTTGCAACAGTTCTCTCCCTTTCAGTTTCCTTCCTAATTATTTATGTTTTAGAAGGAAAGGTAACAGTGACAGCAGCTGAGGAGATTTGGAACAGATTAACGAAAGTGGGGATGGGATGGCTGTGGCAGTATCAGAAGGGAGGGTTATAGAATGAGAATTTAGCTCTGGGCACTTTCTTAGGACTGCTGTGATGAAACTATGGAAGATGAAGCACTCATTTGTATTTATAGAGCATGCCACTAATAATTTGTTAGGAAAACTGCAGTTATTATTCCTTTATTATTA
>WYDI02004937.1:0-42042 GCA_009867235.2 Psittacus erithacus
AAAACACCCCCCGCCCTCCCACAAAAACCCAAAAAAACCCCAAACAACAAAACAAAACCAAAACACACACACACAAAAAACCAAAAAAACCCCAAACAACCTAAAAAATTAAAGTTTAAAATATTTTCTCCTGCTTCTTGTGCCATTCTTTTCTGCCCTGACGGGGCCCCCGTCTGCAGGGAGCTCAAGGCAGGCACAGGTATTTATTGGCAATGTGGCATTAATGATGTGACAGCTTCAACAACTTGTTAAAGCAGGCCTAATTAAAAGTTGGATTTTAAAGAAGTTGGTTTTCCTACAGAATTACTGCATGTTTAGTGCTGTGAACGATACTCGAAGCAAGAGTTCCCAGAATGTCCTTCCAGTGCTCTGCTCACGTATTCTGACCATGTAATTCTGCTTACCCATTTGTGTCAGAAGCAACCTTTGTGTTTCCTAGATAAGTGAAATGCCATAGTTTTTTATAGTAAAGGTGCAGAATATTTGGCTATTTGCACTAATATGTCGCCTTAACTGTTTTCAAAGCTGATTTACTATATTGCTGTGTAAAAACATCTGAGGGCTGAGCTCATCCACGTTCAGTCTTGACTGGCATTAGGTTTTCTTTTGTTTATATCTGTTTCAGGTTTGAATAGCTCACAATTAACATCATTATTTGCAAATGCAATGGAAGGGGACAAGACTGATGATGGCCGGGGTATTCTACAACTTAATGTGCAGGGATGTTTCTATACAGCCAGGCGTGAGTCTTTATGCCGTTTTAAGGATTCGATGCTAGCTTCTATGTTTAGTGGACGCTTTCCTGTAAAAGTGGATGAGTCAGGTAAACGTGTTCAAGCTGTAAATACCATTCTGATCAGGGAGCTCTGTGGCAAATACATGCTTTTGTATATATTTGTGCATTTTATAGTATATCTCTTTTCCAATCTGCTGAGCATCATTTGGCTTCTTTAATTCCAGGATGTAAAACAATTAAGCATGTGTGATGTAGGAGTAATTAATCTGGATTCCACAAGACCACTCATGTTTGTACAGTGCTTTCCCTGCCTTGTCCCGGACCAAACTGGGGCTTTGGAATGTGCTTCTTCAGTAAGAATATGAAAATAGATGAAATTGAAGTTGCAGAGTACTTGGCATTTAACTTGGATCCTGTTTATGAACCCCTATTTTCTCCAGAGACACCTCACTCTGTTCATAAGGAAATTTGGGTCCAATCTTTGATTCAGAATACTTCCTTACCTGGTAAAGATTGCATTTTTCACCACCATGGCTTAATAGCAAAGCTTGAATAAACTATTCATGGGTCAAATTTCACAGTTGTTTGTGACTTGAAATCCTGCCAAAATATGTCCAGCTTAAAGATACGATAGATACAGTAATTCCTTGTTGTATGCTTTTGACTGTTTAAAATATCTTAAATGTTTAACATTTTTCTGGGCAGGGTTTTGCTGCCGTCTTTCAGTCGCAGTAAACAGCCTACTGTATACAGCTGCATGTACTTTGGTCAGTTTCCGTTGTGGTCCTTGAGCCTAGCAGGCAAAGGAGACAAAAAGAAAAAAGAGCAGTATTCAGGGAAGGTTAGACTAGATGTGTACTGGAGCTGATGCTAACTTTAACTCTCTTAATTGCCTAGATCCAAAACTGGGGGGAAAAAAACCCAAACAACTCTGCAATGGCAAGAAAAGATGTATCCACAGTTAGGATTAGAAATGCATCTAGAATTAGATTTTAACATTATAAGTGCAATACAGCTGAGGTTGTATGCTGGCATGGTCCTATGCAGATCAGTGATTTCACTGAAATTCCAAAGAAATGTTTACTGAATTTTACCTTCAAATAACAAATATTCCAGGGATACAAAACAGCAGTTTTAAAAGAACAGCGACAGTAAACGTACTCCTCCTAAGCAGGTAAAACTAGTACAGAAACTTTATATAAAGGCTTTACGTGATGAGTTGGTAGTCCGTCTTCTCTTGCTGGAAGCAGTATTTCAAATAATTTATGTTTTCAGGAGCATGTGTAATTGACCGAGATGGAAGACTATTTAAATATCTTTTGGATTATCTTCATGGAGAAGTTCGGATTCCTGAAGATGAACAAACTCGAGTTGCACTGCAGGAGGAAGCAGATTATTTTGGCATCCCTTATCCATACAGTCTGTCTGACCATTTGGCCAATGAAATGGAGACGTATTCTTTAACGTCAAATATAGAGCTTAAAAAGGTCTTGACATTTCTTACATTTTTAAAGATGTACTCTCTAATCCATGCCATTCGTTAGCATCAGATACTAAAACTACAGTACATGCAAGTTAGCACTTTTTAATTACCATGTTAAATCATCAGTAAATTCAAAGGTTTAGGTTAAGGAAACTTAAGAGTTGATAATGCAGGTATAGTAGTTAAGGACATACTAAGTTAAGCTTTTCTCATCATTGCAATACAGCAACAGTTTAAACTGACTCTATTCACCTGCAAATCTGCTGGAGAACGTGCACAGTAGGAACAACATTGTTTAGCTCCCTGTATGCCTTCAAATTTTACTTGTGATTAGATTTGATCCTTTCGGGATGTTTGAGGGTTTGGCCTTTTTTCAGTTTTACAAATTCATCCTGAAACTCAAAAGACAAATGTACTTTGTCATTTTTTTAGAACAAGAAATAAGTGAATGCATTATTTAAAACCCTAGGGTTTGTCTGTTTTAAAATATCGTAACTTAAAAGCTAATTCTAATTTGCTGATCAGAAATTAACTCATATTACCAGGTCTGTGTTAGTCGTAACAGTCATCTGTGTTCTGTTAGTAAGCTACTGTTCTGTATATTTCACATTCTCCCTTACTTGTTTCCTTTTGAAAAGTATAAAATACTTCCAGGCCTTTAAGTTTTTCTCCATATTAGGGAACTGCCATGCCTTCTGTGACTTTCTCCTAGTTTTACAATATTCTCTGTAACATCAGATCAGAAATACTGCAGACATTATTCTGGATAAACTACCTCCTTAATTTACATAACAGATCTCACCAGTCAGTTAAGAAAACTAAATATGAAAGCTTATTTAACTAAAACCACTGTATTCTTACTAATATTTGTTTTTTTTTTCTTTTTTTCCCCCAGGCTTTGTTAGATTTCTGTGACTCTTATGATTTAGTTTGTACCAAGCCCACGGTTTGGGTCCTGCACTATCTCAACACTTCTGCAGCAAGCTGTGAAAGTAAAATTATTGGTGTGTATGCCACAAAAGCTGATGGGACTGATGCAATTAATAAGGAGCTGGGAACAAAAATTAATCATAAAAGCATTTACAAAAGGTAAGATGACTGTCAAACACATGAAAACACTATGAAGTGAGGATGAACACTAACATCGTATCTAAATAGTGTACGTAGCACAATACAGCATTAATGTACTATAAATCTATGAAAGGAATCAGATTCTTTCCAGCTTTGAAAACAGCTGCCTAATACAGTGGTCACATTAAACAAACAAACAAAGATCAACAACTAAGCATGGAGTACAAGAATTTGAGAGTCCACAGAAGGTGGCTAGCATGCTGTTGCTTCAAGTTCTCATTATGTTTTACTTGCTATTTTTTAAAACGTCTCAACCATTTAAAATTACTTTCTAATTCAGGATGATATGTACACTAAATACAGTGAATGAATGTCCATCCAGAAAAAGTTCCAGAAATATTCACAATGTTGGTCGTAATTCATGTAATTGTATTTTACAGTCTTTTAAGGCAGCTGGAAGAAATGTTTAACACCAAAAAGAACTGAAGATGAAGGAAAATGGTTTTAATTCTTTCAAGAACATGTATCTCTCTACAACACTATTAATGTGTTTTTATGACAGAAATTATAAGTTATTGGTAGACCTGTACTTATGAGTGTCTGGAAGCAGTTTGCCTTTCTCTTAGTCCCACTTAGTGTGCTTCACTGTGTATCTTTTGAAACATGATTATGATAGAGCTTTTGATGTTTCATCTTTATAATTAAGATGCATATTTTCCTAAATTCAGGCTGGGAACATAAATATTTATTCCAAGAGTATGTGAACACATAGCATCAGGCATCTGACCTCCTCCTGTGTTTTCCCTTTGAGTAAATGATTGAGACGCAGAAGAATAAATTTTACATCATTAATTCTGTAATTCTTCTTTTATGAACATCTGTTCTTTCATGAATACTCATTTTTAGCAATCAGTTTTTAGAGGCATGCAGATCATAGGAGAATGGCTGTTTGGAACCATTTGCATGAATGAAACTTAAGTAACATTTACTTTACAAAACATTTACTATTAAGTCGCTATAGTTAGGATTTGGTAAAAAAAATTATGCATTTCACCAGTGTACATTTGTAAGGACTTAGCTGGATTTATCACATCACTATTACCTTTAAAACAATATCTCTAGAGAAGCTGGAAATAACATCCAATACATCTGGAGCTATTATTCAGTACCTGACTTGAGAAAGATGATGGATGCTTTCAATGCCTGGAAGGGGAGAGGTAGAGTATTATTTCTTTCTTTTTTTTTATATTTCAGTAGCATTACTTTTTTCTATAAAGATAAAAATATTTGCCAATTAACCGTAATAAAGATTCTGCATACATTTTCATTCATTCAGTGACATGTTGTAAAATATTTCATAGTAGTGGCTATTTGGGGACAGTGGGGAGAAGGTCTTAAGGGATGTTCCAAGAAGGTAACACGAGTTGACATGAATGAATAGATGTAGTAAGAACTACCCCATGCAGGGGGTGATAGCCTACTAGTACTGGGCACTCTGGTAGAAGCCCTGGAACCACACTGGCTGTAAATAACACTCATGTCAGCAGAGTTTCAAAGCTGAAATTCTACATAATAAAATACATACATTAATTTAGTCACGTGTATGTACATGTAACACTATGTTCCCTCAGCTAATCAATAGAATGTCCCTTTAAAATGCAGGTGTCAGCTACTGGAGAGTGCCTCAGGAGTTGATAGAATGTTGGACTCTTGAAGAACGCCCTTTGAAAGCCAGTTTGCATCATATGCCTCCAGTTTGTAAAAGGTACGCTGATTTGCATAGGTTGCTTAAAATAGAGCAGATATATAGCACAATTTCTTCCTTCCCAAAAGGCTGTGTTTAGGTTTCAGCTAAAACTCTTGATGTACAGCAGTGGTCCTGGTGAGACCATAAACTGTCTTGAAATGAACCTGGTTACTGGTTCTGTTTTACCTGTACCTCATTGCTACTATTAAAGAACAAAATCTTTGAATGTTTAACCTTTCCTTTTCATTTTCATGGTTCTTTTGGTCTATAATGTGCAGATACTGAGAATCCATTCTCACTTTATGGCTCTGAGGAAGAACTCCCCAGAATCCTTATAATAAGTACTGGGGTACTTGCAGGCTTTCTGTTTGAACAGTGTCACCAAGTAACAGTTTTGTAAGAGCAGTAAGAAGAAATATTACCCTCAGATACTGTTTATTCTTTTGTATGAAACCCTGTGACATTTCACAGATCTTCAAAAGTCCAAAATGCAAGTACCCTGAAGAGTATCTGTGCTTTTGTAGAGTATCTTTTAAGCTGTTCTTCAGTGGCTCTCACAGCTCATAGCCTGTTTACAGTACTGACCTGCCAGCTAAATGTTTCTTCATTCCTAACAATCAGGTCAATTAAAATTACTGCTTCTCTTTGTCAGCTGAAAATCTAGATATGATCCGATTCACACATGTTCTTTCTTCTACTTCAGGGCTTTAGTAGCTTTGGCCCATGCAGGAGCCACAGTTGGAAAGCTTTTGTTTTATTTTTAAATGCATTCGAGTTTAAATTGGTCTCTGTGTTCTTTCCTTTCCCCCTTCTTCTTCATCTCTCAAAAAATTATTTTTATTGGTATTTACTGATCATCCCTCTGCCCTGGCCTGGTCTAGTTTTTGTTTCGCTGGGTTTCAGATTCTCTAACATCCGGTGCAGCTGTTTTAGCATGACCTGAATTTCTGTGGCATCATTTATTATTTCCATGAGGAATTAAAATCTTCTAGGTATCTGTCCATTTTTCTTTGCCAACACTGAGAAACAGCGTATGTGTAATACTTTAAAAATGCTGCCAATTACAGTTGCCATGAGACTGTACAGGCTTTCTTATGTAGGTGCTTTGTTTTGTATATAAACATTTTCTCTTGAAAGATTATCCATCATCATTTGCAGTGAAAAGAAGTGGAGGAGGAAGAAAGCAGCAGTACCTTTCTTATTCTGTCAAATTGCATAATGTGGAATGCTACATTTTGTCTTTATATGCAAGTGGGTCTTACATTTTTGTAGACAACTTACACCACATCAGACCAGTATTCAGTGGATTTTGTATCTGATGGAATCTGTAGCTTTTTAATCTTTTAACTCCTCCAACTTTTTCTCATTGATTTTCACTCAGCTGTTTGTGCACTGTATCTCTTGCAATTTTTAATGTGCAGTATTACTTATCCTGGTAAGTATTATGTAAGTAACACTACTTATCATGGTAGTATTCATCACTGATTGCAGCAATGAACAGTTGGGAACCATAAATGATATCATAACATGCAAAACTTAAAAGCGCTTCAGGTTTGTGGATGGCTGTTGCATTTGTCTGGTTTACAGCAGTGTTATAAAAAGAATAATTTCTGTACGTAATTTGTTTCTTTCACTGAAGTTCTTTGTTTTACAGACGATTAATTGACTTTAATGAAGAGGAAGGCTATTTACCATGTAAAGTGGGGCCCAAGCCTATTAGATTCTCAGGTCCCTCAACAAGTACCCGTATCAAAGTCAAGAATTCAGCCTCATTAAAGGTAGCTGCTTGCCATGTTTCATGTTCTGCAGTGACTCTGAAACGACCCACCAGTGAAAAAGCGACACTGCACAGAGTAGCTTCTGAAACTGTATCCACAATGTGCCCAGCAGTGCCCAGCAATTCCCAGGCACCCTGCAGAAGGCGGAGTGCTGACAATGGGACACCGCATCAAGCAACATTCAAGATCGCAGTGTCTAAGAAGCCCGTAAGCAACCGTGTAGTAAAGCTGAAGCGACCTCCCCTTTTTCTCAAGACATCATCTCAGCCATCTTCTTCTGTATCCAGTGAAACAAGCGAACAGGACAGTGCTGCTTTTGAAATTCCTACTACTTCTGTGGTACCAAACATGAACAAACCAGCTGTGTTAGCAAACAGTGTTCAGCCTAACAGTGATAAAGTGGATGGATAATGCTTGATTCAGCCTGATAGACTGGACAGCTTTGCATCATCTGGTCAAAGAGGATCACCATCAACTCATGTGGTTATTTATTCAAAGATTTGGTAGAAAATTGTGATGACAAAGTTTGTGAGAAGCATAGGAAGAAACTCTTAAGTGAGCACTTAAGTGTATTTTCTGCTTTACTTCTAAATATATTTTAGATGTTGGAAAGGGACGAATTAAAATGGATTAAAAACCCTCTCAAACACAGTGCAGTCTTACGTTCCAGTATGTCATGTTCGTATTTGTTAGGTTGTACAACTGACCTTCTGAAGGGTGTATTTGCACAGCATAAAAGAAGATCTCTTTATCAGCTTCAACCACAGTTAACATCAACTGGAGTAGATTTCCTTAATTTGTATCTTTAAAGTGGGGAAAAATAGATAATAATAGCTTTCATTAGGAACAAGTGTGCCACAAGTGTGCAACATACTGAGTACTGGGAAGATTTCAGAAATTGAATGCATTCACTGGCATTTTCCACGTGGATAAGTTGCTGTGTTATTAACAGCAGTGAAAGGGACTGCCTTGGCTCGTGTGCCATGAGAGAATTCAGGCAGGGAAGAAGCATGCCTAGGGAGTAACAGGACATTTTTTCCCGTAGACCTGAGGCATATGTGTACTACTGTCCTGATGTGGTGTGATCTGCCACTGGGCTGAGGCTGCTGCAGGCAGCTAGTGCAGCCTTCATATTTTATATTGCACCAGTGTGGCGTGTGTTTTCTGCAGCTGCAGGGAAGCTCACAGGTCTGAGTTACAGCTGGCCTTCCCTTGTCCTTCCAAATGACGAGGGGACAACCCTCCACTTCTGTGCAGCAAAGCCATTAACAGAGGTGCCCTGCTTTGAAGAAGAACCCCTCCTTCCCCCAGAGAAAAACAGAGGAGACCACCTTCTGCCAGGGTGAATTTTGAGTAATGACACTGAAAAGTTGTTGTATGTATCTCTCAGCAGAGGAAAGCTGAATTCAGCTTGATGATTTTAAAAAACCCTTTTAGTTTAAATTGGCAAAGGAAACCTTGGCTTTGTTTTGTGCCTCTCCTTGCTTACAGCTGGGTGCTCAGGTTTTTTGTTGGTTTTGCTACTGCATTTGCTTTTCCAGCCCAGTAAATACAGCTGTCCCTACACACTGAGAAGTCCTATCACATTGCCAAAATGCAGCATTCTTAACATTCCTGAGACAAGTACAGTTACAGAAGGATTCTTAAAAGTTTTATTTTCTAGATCATTTTGAAGCCATTTTCAGACTTTTCTCCTAACCACAAGAACTTGAAACATCATTTGCAAAAGTAAAAATCCCAAATTTTTATGTACTAACATAGATTTAAGGAGACACTTTGTCATGAACAGAAGTCACTGCAGAGGTGCACAGTACTGTGCTTTTCTGCTATCCATGCGTATACTGAAGACCAGCTTACCTTTAGAATCTTTAGGCTAGTGCTTTTTCTTGTAAGATAAACCTAATGAGCACCAATCTCAAGGCTCTTCCTATTCCAACAAAATAAGGTTTCACTGAAGGATAAGGCAAACATTATGGAAAGATACTAACATAATGTAATGTCCTATTCTTTGAGCATGCAATTCATCACTGATGTCAAGTTTGTGATACTTGTTTTTCATAATAATCTGACCAAGAGCAGTTCTTAATACTTACCTTCTGTGGGGCTTCCACTTAACTACTTATTGAATAGCTGAGCACTTTACCATGCGCCTTTAACTCTTTCTACAATGTTTCCTTAAGCAGATCTCCTTCCTCTTCAACTTTTGATGAATTTAGGAGGCTTCTATAAACATAGAATCATTGAATCAAGTAGGTTGGACAAGACCCTTAAGATCACTGGGTTCAACCAGCATTAAAGCTCACAAAGATCATCAAATCCAACAACATGCTACATCTCGCAAACAGTATGGAATTTTGCATGTGTACACGACAAAAAAGCTTTGAGAATAATCCCACAGGACTTCCTGAGTTTGCACTAGCCTGGTGGTTATTTAATTATTCTGGTAGCAGAATATTTTTTGAGTAACATTTGTGTCATTTGATTAGAGTTGCTTTAATGAGTCTTCTCATTATCCTAGGCATACTGGCTTATGTTTGAAAGAGAGAAAAAAAGGTGAAGAAAGAACTCACTTGGCTTTCAATAGATGAAACAGGAAAGCGGCTGTGGTGGGGAAGCAGAACAAGATTACTTTTTGAGGGACTTGATTTTATTTCTGTATTTTTAATTGGATGAGGCGCAAACATGACCTTTTAACTTAGATCAGAGCAGGCACTTTTGGTGTGTTTTTTATACCTGTGAATCTTGCCAAGTTTCTCTTAACTGATGGATTGATATGAGACAGTTTTATGACAGCTGAGCAGCATTAACCTTAGGAGTGACTTTCACTATAAAAATAGGTTTGCCCTTGTCTACCAAGTCTTTTAAATTGTGGACGTAAAATAGAATTACGTTAAATCACTTAGATAATAAACATGTAGTTCAAATCTTACTATGGCTAAAAAGAAATACTAACATTACCCTGGAGTAAGCAGATCTCATCTACTTCTTCCCAATCCATGAAGGGCAAATTCTCACATGACAGAAACAGGAGGCCAGTTGTGCCATCAGAAACTTGGGAGTGAAGCTGCCTGTTCTTTACCTGCAGTTACAGAATCAATGTGTGGTAAAACTGTGTAAATACTCTGTGGTAATAAAGCCCCACAAAACCCTAGATTCATTTTGGGCAACAGCTTTTAATAAAAGATGTTAAGCAGTACAAACTGTAAGGCCAATGTTACAGACCTTTGCTGCTTTCTGAGCTTTTTGGGTATCTCTCCTCACAGAATTTTCTTCATGCCAAAAAATAATCCGGCTGTTTATACCAGAATTGGTCATTCTTGGCTGAAAATTACTTTTCAAATTCATGCATCACATAATCAGCTGTGTAGTGTACTCAGAGTTTGGATCAGAATTTGGCCCGTTTCAAAGTTGCCCCCTTCCATACATGCATACATATATATATCTCTTTACTCATTCTAGTCTCTGGTACAACATACATGATCATTTTAGTACAGTTTTAGTAGTTTTCCATAATAAACCAGCTGTACTGTCTCAAACTTCCAGCAAGTTTCTATTCTATCCTCACAGGGGTAATTGGTAGTGGTACTGGAACTCGAGACCTGTCGATCCTGTGGTGCCTCTGCTGTAGTCACAAGTACATGAACAGGAAGGATGTCAGAAGTCGTGATGCAGCCCAGTCATTATTCACAGTAAGAACCACCTCTTGTACAAGCTCAGACCAGGTGTACCTGGGGGCCGGAGCAAAAAGAATTGAAATAGGGAACTGCTCCAGCCCCCATGTACCCTACAACAACAGTGTCCAGGAAAGCACTGCAAGATAATGTTTCTCTTCCAGAATTACGAGGTTCTCTTTCAGGGTCACATTTTCAAACACACTGTGTGATACCTCTTTTTTCCTTTTTTTCCCCGAGACATGCCTAAATAACCTCTCTTTTCCAAATGACTCTTTAAGTTACCTTTTTTTTTTTCTAATTTTCCAACTGTGTATTTGGTCCTTTATTTTGCTGAGTTCTGCTCTGAGTTTAATCTTACACAGAAGATAAACAGATCTGCTTTAAAATACTGCCCTTTAAGGTATGTTTACACTTTTGAAAGAGTTTACAAAGTGCAGTGAGAATTCCAGTGTTTGAGTGATGCCAAACAGCTGCATTGAGGATCGTTTTTTAAAAGATGGCTGGCTTGAAAGTCAAGCCTTGATCTGCCCTTATTTTCCCTCACTGACCCCTGTAAAAATCCTTGTGTCACATGTAGCTAACTGTGTAACTGGGAGATAGAGAGTTCAGCTGAAGATGGGCCCAAGAGCATCCAATTAATTGCAAGTATTGTGAACAGTAAAATAAACCTTCCAGAAACTGGCAGATCTCATTCCAAGCATACAGAGACAAAAGAAATAGAAACTGAAGAGATGTCATTCTGACAGCTACACTTCAGGGCACAGACATGGAATGCTATTATATGCTGCAGTACCAACCCACACTTGGGGTGCAAGGACTGCAGTGCTCCCAGAACCAGCCCGCTCCCCAGTCCAATCAAACCCACACTTGTATCTCTCAAAGAAAAATGTGTTTGTATCACAGCTTGAAGAAAAATGCTGTCTCTCACCTGTCAGTCCTGGGTCTGTCACATACTGAGCCTCCAGTACATCAAAGGCTAGCTGGCACTGAAGAGTGCAAGGTGGTCCTGTTGCACTGAGTTATGACTTATGTTACAGATTTTATTTACTTGCAGAAGCCTGCTTGTGAGAAACTGATTTATGGTATAAAATAACTTTCAAGAATCCTATCAAGTGGAGAAACTATAATGAAGGAGTAAGCATCATTATATATACATTAGATTATCTTATTTTAGGAGGGGTTAGAAGAAAAGACAAATGTCACAAATTATGCAAGGACAATATAACAAAATTCCTGTGTAATATCTGCATAGACATTATGATTACATCTCTTAAAGTGAGGTTACAGGTCAAACTGTAAGGCAGAAGATAGACTTTGAAAAGCCGCCTATCTGATGGGTGTGCATCACACAGATTCTGGAATTTCAGTTCCATGTACTCAAAACATTCAGCTTTAAAGCAGGGTAGGTAATCAACTAGGATAGAAGCAGCGCTTACAATGCTAAGAAAGCCAGTGTTTACCTACGCATGTTTATTTTTCTTTCACCACTCTTCCAAATGAAGATACCTGCATTTAGAATCAGGTGGAAAACTGTATACACATATCAAGAGAAATAAAAATAATCAAATAAATTAATAAGCTCCCATAAGGAATGTGCCTCACTCTACACTTTGAGACTGTTTTTCACGGGCCACAGAGGACAAATAAACAGTCAGTCCTAAGGAAGCATGCAGTCAGTTAACGGAAATTATGCAGACAATAACCCAGGAATAAATTTTTAAAGATCACAGAACGGTTTGGGTTGGAAGGGACCTTCCACCCCTCTGCCATGGTCCACAAATGTCCTGCTCTTACTGACCTCAGTGAGAGATCCGTCCTACTGACCTTTTACACCTTTCTCACTCTGACACTTAGGCTACTAGTTCACTTGATGCCAGGTCTGGATTTTGGCACCTTACTGTGTTAAATAACAACTTGTATTAGAATTATGTCCACGATGGAGCGGCTCTCATGTGAAGGTTCTGTTCCATGCACTTGTGGTATCAGAATGTAGCTAAAAGCAAAAGCCTAATCTTAATCCAAGTTCATCTGAAAGCCTCCCACTGATTCCACTTGTATTAAGCAAATACCGTTTGAATAAGATCACAAAGGTTAGACACTGCAAAGCAGCAAACACCAGAGCATTTTAGAAAGAAGATTTTAATTTTCTGAAGAAACAGGTTTTCTGAAATACAGAATCAGAACATTAAGACTAAGTAGGATTTTTATTTCAATAAAAAACTCAGACGGATGTAGCATCTGCTCAAATACGTACGTCCACATTCTGGTGCATGTTGCTGTAACAAACTTATTAGTCATAGCTCTCGTTATGGACAGATGGTTCCTACAGCAAAAATATAGAAAAATAATTTGGATTCAAGTCTAGAAGACCTGCAGCTTTCATATGCAAAAAAATAAATCCAACTAGTCATAGAAAAGTGGCGGATAAGGATGGAGAATAGGTTTGTGCATCTGAATAGCCATGACTATATACATTCCAAACTCAAGAAGTGAGTGTTTTTCCTCAGCCTCATAAAAATAGTTTGTCAATGAAAAATACCAATATGTAAGACATTTAATACAATTTACACTTGAATTTAAAGATCTCAGATTATGGTATAATAAGATAAAATCAAATGTAGTGCTTTTTCAAATGTTCTCGTATATACCAATACTCTGTGTATACAGTGTGCATGCATGTACGTGTATACACGCACAGAAAGAAAGAGGTGTATAGAGATTTGCTGAAAAATTCTACAAGATTATCTGATTTCATTGCAGACCACAGCAGACAAACTTCCTGGGATCCTTCTAACACAGGCTGCTCTAAAAACCAATAATGTTGACTGGTATAACCACATATCTACAACAGGTTTTCACTATTATGAACTTAATTATCAATTTATTTCTCCGATCTAGATTTCATTTTTCTAAGTAGTAAACGCTGCTTTGATAAGATTCTATACCATCATAAGAAAGTAACTGTGAACATATTGGGGAAAGCCCTGAAAGTATGAATTAATTTTGATAATTAGTAAATAATAAAAATACCAACAAGTTTTAAGCAGCAGCAGATTTAAAATGACTATATTCTGACTTATCTTCCTCACCAACAGGCATCTTGAGCAAGAAACTAAAATGGAGAGATTAAATTTCTCTGCCTGCCATCACGGTGACATTTTAAGCCACCAAAGTCACAGCTGGTACTGAAAGAACAGTGTTATCAGTAGAGACCTCCATCCTTGCAGGACATAAATTGCACTGAGACGCCCTGCCAACACTGCCTTGGAAAGGCCTGTGATCCGTGGTGTCTGGTGTATGATGCTTTCGTCGGGTCTTTTCTGAATGTGTTGGATTCTCTGTGGTCCTTGTAGTCGTAGACTGCTCTTGATTTTTCGTAGCTCCTTTGTTTTTTGATCTGAAGCTGTTATGCTGCTGTCTTCTGTGTTCAGACCTCGAACCACTCTTTATATTATTTTGATCTGCCTCATTACTGGCACCTTGTGACTTAAGAGATCCATTGAGCCGGATGTTTTGGTGCTGTGGGTTGAATCTTCGTCTCTGGCTAGAAGGCCCATTCTACCCAGAAAGAAATTGATAACTTTTAGGTTATCTGAATCCTTCCAACAGGACAAGAAATATAGCAACCAGAATGAACAAAAATTGCAGAATAAAATCTACAGCGTAACTAGGAGAGGGAAAACACTATACGGTTTTGATTGTTGTTACAGCTCTCTATTTATAACACTTGAAAACTGAACTGTGAGTAACATGCTACATCTGAGTAGCCTGGAAATACAGATGGCAGGTTCACCACTGCTGCCAAACTAAAATCTGCCATGATTCAAGAGAATACAGAGAAGGGGATGAAACACTGGACATCTCAACAACAGCAGCTAAGAAGCACTGAAGAACTTAATGCTGTCTTTTTCCAAAATCACAGAAACACCTCTCCTAGTATTGTGTAAAAACTACAGTAAGAAAACAGGAAGAACAGAAATCCACATGTAAATTAAAGTCAAGCTAAAAATACACACGGTGGGAGAGATGTTCATTGTGGTACCTTGCTCAGAGGAAGCTTTGATCCTTAGTGGGAGTGGCTGAATTGCTCTACTTGCATGACTGCAAGGGCAGCTGATTCCATACATGCACTGACATTATGTAATGCTCCTACGATTCCTTCCAAGCACCTACTTGAGCCTAAAATCCTTACTGGGACAAAGTTCAGAGACACTTCAGTGGCAGCTTACCTAAGCACAACAGTACAAGGACAGTCTAAGGCGCTCTTATAATGAAATAGCTACCAGTATACCACAATAGCTGTATTAAAAGCTGTATTATAAAGCTTGTGAAATAACAAGCTTTTAAACCTGGCAGGATTCCACTTTTGAAGCCTATCTAATAATCATGCTTTAACAGTCGTCAAGCATCAGGAATAAACGTTTCTCCATCATAGCACGTAGGGCAATTAGCAAGTATTATGGATGGGTTTTCTTTTTCACTTATTAACTGCTACTAGTCACTTCTGAAAACCAGACAGTGGCTTTTGCTGCTATGGCATTTCTGGTATTTCCACCTTATATGTTCACATTGCATTGAAAGTGAAGCTGGAAAATATATACTTGCATATTTTCAAAAACTAGTAATTAAATATACAAACTGCAAACCAGTATTTGATTTTGTATTAACAACTTTCAATGCTGCCTATCTTCTGATTTTTAAGAATAATTTGGTTTAGTTCATAACTGGTTTCTTACCTGCTTATTTGCTGGGATTCCTTGGGAAGCAGCTTCTGTAGGATTGGGAGAAAGATGACTTTGTACTTTCGTGCTGGCTGGTTTATTATCAGAGTTCTTGGCATTACTAGAGAACTTCCGGGTGTGCGCATTCTGCCTGCCAGTTGTTGCATGCGAGGTCATTGAAGACAGCACTGAGCTACATGGTGTTCTTGAGGAATAGTTATTCTTTGGATGAGAAACTACAAAAAACCCAAGCATTCCATATTGTCAGTTAAACGATCAACATCTAAACACAAGGCTCTATTCTCACCCTGCCTAGAGTTCATTTTGGTACTGTTGTTTCAGCCTTACTTTAAATAAGCTAGATACCTAGTGTTGGAATTAGGCTCATTCCTCTCAAGGAGGTGGTTAAAAAAGGTTCTTCTGAACCATGTATATCTATAAAAATTGGAACTGAATGCAATGTAAGCACCATCAGGAACCAGTATTGCTCACCTCTGCTCTGTACATTCCTGCTTCCCAATTCTTAGTATTTTAAGACTGCCTGATTTCTTAGCCACTTCCACGTCCGGATGTGAGGTGCATCAAATACTTGATTCCTACCTCTCTACATTTCCACAGCCTCTTTCAAGCTGCCTGCTTCTGTGCAACGGTCCCTAAGCAGTCTCAAAGAGGACTATGAGGATATTGACTAAGTTCTTGATCTTAATTTGCTGTTCTGATTTTTCTGATTATGGAATTTTCCCATTTCCTTCTGGCACAGATGACAAACCAGAGGCGCACTTCAGTGAGACACCTCTAGTTCTGTCTAAAAGGTACTTCTATATTTCCACTTTTAGTGCAGAGAAAAAACACATGCGGAATAATTTTAGCTACTGACATCATCTGTTAGGTTTTTTGAGGCTCTTACTCACTCACGTCTACATCAGCTATTTCTCCCACTAGGTGTCCTCTTCAGAAAAACAATGCAATGATCTGCACAAAGAACTGAATTTTCTGTCCTAAGTTCAGTGAGGGCAGATGTCACTGAATACTATTGCTGTCTCCTGTCTAAACCAGACTGCTGCACATGGAAGCCCCATAAAAAAATCCAGGTGCTTGTCATAAAAATGTACTTTTAACAAAAAAGATGTAAAAACAAAGGGTACATGACACCACTGGGCATGGCCTCATTGTGTGATGCCCCAAACTGAAATATGCTTTGCACCAAGCAGCTCTTATCAAAGACATGCCAACAGTATGAGTTGCTTATCTAAGGTCACAAAGAGCAGATTACAGCTAAATTCTTCAGAAGGCCAGTGCGCTATCAGTCATCTGTAAGATTGCACTGCTTCCCTGTAACAGCTGTTCTTTTGACTTTACTGACCTGATTTCAACAGGTCTGCATCAAACTATGCTTATGTAATGCTTTACTGAAATGAAGTATAAATAATTAACTTGCAGAATCAACTGCAGCTGGAGGTTATTTAGGAAGATAGTTCAGTGAGTTAAAAAGAAATCATCCATGGCTGTATCAACAGCAGCTGTGGTTATATGAGGCAGGATAATCTTCGTAGAATTTTCAATCTCCTAAGCTTCAGGGTATGATATAAGGGTCTATGAGGTGACTGTGAACAATTAGATATATTACTGGGAAGCTTATGCCTTCCTTTGACACATCCTGAGTTGGCTTCAGTAAGGGACAGGATACAGGGTTAGATGGATCTTCAAAGTGTTCTGCAAAAGCAATTCTTACAGTCTAATGAGTTAAACTGGTTATGCCTCAAGTCGACTGTTCTCCAGCTGTGCACTCACAGGATCGTACTGGCAGACTGTGTGATATTTTATCTTTTTTCTATTTCTAGTAACTGCTTGAAAACATTATTTCTCTTCCTGAAACTGTTTTCCTTCCAAGTAATGCCTAGAAATCTCTGACAAAGAGGGCACTATGCACATGCAGATGGACTGACTGTGCAGCACATGTACAGTGAGTCTAACATATTGCATACTGTAAACTTGACTTGTGAATGGTCAGAAGACTGCTGCATCCAGACATACCATTCACGTCAGCCTTGCTGCACACACACACTGGCAGTACACATGCTATTATTTCTGCCAGCATTTCCTGAACAGGTATGTGGAGCACTATCTTGTGAGAACTTTGGTGGGAGAAATCACCCACACTTACTCTCTCCACAGAGCTGAATTTGGGTCTTCAGCTGTTCTGTATCACAGGAAAATCGTGCAGACCTGCCCAGCTCTTCATCATATTTCCGTTCACTCACAAAGTGCTGCAAAAATACAGACAAGTTAACAGTGAATTTCATTTGGAGCAAGACTACATGGATGGTACAAAAAACTAATCATGGAATCATAGCATGGTTTGGGCTGGAAAGGACCCTGAAAGATCATGTAGTCCAATCTGCCTGCCATCTCCACAGATACTTTCCAGTAGACCAAGTTGTTCAAACCTACATCCAACCTGGCCTTGAACAGTTCCAGGCATGGGGCAGCCACAACTTCCCCCATGCCCCCATGCCTCACCACCCTCACAGTGAAGAACTTCTTCCTAATAGCTAATCTAAATCTACCCTCTGTCAGCTTAAAGCCATTCCCCCTTGTCCTATTCCTACATGCCCTTGTAAGAAGTCCCCTCCAGACTGCTTGTAAGACCCCTTTAGCCCTTTAGCTATTGGAAGGCTGCTATCAGGTCTCCCCTGAGCCTTCGCCGGGCTGAACAAGCCCAGCTCTCTCAGCCTGTCTCCACAGATGAGGTGCTCCAGCCCTCTGATCATCTTCATGGCCTCCTCTAGACTCGCTTGAGCAGGTCCATGTCCCTCTTGCGCTGGGGGCCCCAAAAGCTGGATGCAGTGCTCCAGATTGGGTCTCATGAGGGCAGAGTAGAAGGGCAGGATCACCTCCTTTGATTTGCTGGTCACGCTCCTTTTGATGCAGCCTGGGACATGGTTGGTTTCTGGGCTGTGAGTGCACACTGCCAGCTCATGTTGAGCTTTTTGTCAACCAACACTCCCAAGTCCTTCTCCTCAGGGTTGTTCTCAATCCTGTCTCTGTTCAGCCTGTATTTGTGCTTGGGATTGCCTATGTTCTATCTTAAGTTCACTTCAAGGCTCAGCAAACTCTTGACCCTGCCCTCCATGCAGAACCAAGTATTTTCCCATCCATACCAAATTACATGTCTCACAGCCCAATGATGGGTGGATCACTCCCACACTTGGGAAGTGGGTCATTTCAATGAAGTATGTGTGTTTGATCACTGAAGCTGGCACTAACATGTTTACTTGTTAACTGAGTCTGATAAATAACACACAAACAGCAAAACTCTCCACTGCTACAATTATGAAGGGATAGCTTACATTTCTTTGATGGTGGCTGTACACTGCTCAGAGGTGCTATGCTGCTTTAAGAAGCTATGCTTTCCCCATGTAACACTAGTTACTCTCTAGTTACCCTTTCGCCCATAGCAGGAATGAACAGCTTGGGCATGTCAATATGACAGCTTTCTTGGCATTTATGTGAAGAAATACCCAAGCAGAAGTCAATGCCTGACCTTAATTTCAGCCCTGAGTTCAGACAGTTGTGCTTCAGCCATCTGACTGGCTAGGTCTGTCAGTCTCTTCAGCTCCTCAGCTTTCTTCTGCCGAGCAGTCAGGATTTCCACTGCCAAATACCAAGAGTCAATAATTAATGCCAGGAAGGTAAAGTGCACTGTATTTCATTACTCTTTGGGCGTTAACGCTGTACATCACAAGTGAGATGAAAACAGGCATCTCTGACCTCTGACTTCAACTGGACTTCCAATATACTGTTTGCATAGATTAAGTTAATCAGCATATTTAACTGAACTGCCAGATGGTAAAAAAAGATCTGGAAATGGGATAGTTCTCAGAAAATCAAAGTAAAACCAATCTTTCAACATTCAGAAAAAAGGACAGAGACATGTTGGTTTGAGTTTTCCAGTGCTTTATTTTTAAGCACAAGATCAAGGAGCTTTCCATGGAGACATGGAAAGAAGCATTACCTTGAGTCAACAGCCTGTTTCTGAAGACACACTGTATTTATCTACACAGGGGCATTTCAGTTCCTCTGAAAAAAAACCTGCTCATATATAGCTGAAATCACCTGCATTGCAATTTTGCTTTTAAGTACAGAGTATACACAGTTGCTGCCATTTCTACAGCAATGCAGTACTGCAAAGGCCAACAGTCTCTATGAAAAACACTAAATATTCACTACTTCCTATCCTGTGTATTTTGTATAAGGAAAGGGTGAATAGTTACGTTCTTATAGGAAAAGATAAATCACAAACCACAAAGCAACAGTCCACTTACATGCAGGATAATATGACATTATAATTTTGGTGGAAAATTAAATATATGCAAACTCTATTACCTACATGGTGACTTAAATGTAAAAGCAACAACTGATTTTTTTGAAGGCTGCTGGGATCAGCATTTATGGCAGAGAGGAAAGACAGCATCTAAATGTAAAATAATAACAATCACAGTCTTTTGTCTAGAGCTTATGCCTACAGCCAGCGTGAGTGGTAGTTGTTGTAAACTACCCTGAGGCCACAGACTGTGTTACAGCTGTGGAGACCTTGGATTCTCTGCCTTCTTTTGCCACAGATTTCCAGAGCAGACTTGGAAAGTCACCTAACTAGCTCATACTTTGCAGTGCCATTTTTTTAGGTGAGAATTAATGATATTTCACAGAAAGATTGTTTCTTAACCTGTTATCATTTATTTAATCACCTTCTTTTGAAAGTATCATAGAATAGTTAGGGTTGGAAAGGACCTTCAGAGGTCACCTAGTCCAACCCCTCTGCAATAAGCAGGGACATCTTCAACTAGGTAAGGCTGCTCAGAACCACATCCAGCCTGACCTTGAATGTTTCCTGGGATGGAACATCTACCACCTCTGTGGGCAACCTATTCTAGTGCTTCACCAAGTATAGCATCGTTCAGCAGGCACAGGGAGACAGAGCTGTGGCTGTACAGCTGTGTGTGAGCAACCAAACCATACAATAGAGAAGCGTGTGTCTCACAGGGCAAGGAAGGCAGAGGGAGGCTACAGTTCCTTTAGCCCTCTTGATAAATCTGTGCCTACGTTATCACTTACGCTACCAACAGGTGTGTATCTATGTCTCTAACTTCAGTTTCATTTTGTGGAATAGAGTCTACAAGTCTGAGAAACTTTTATCAAAGAACAATTTATTGTTAGCTGTTTTCCTCTGTTCACTAATTTTGCTTTATCGCTTATTTTAGGTAATGCTAATATTGTTTCCCCCCAAGGTCAGCATCCCCTTTGCTGAAGTGACTGCCCAAACCATATAATGTCATTTCATACTGGCACTTATCTCCACATGAGATGCCAGCCAAATACCCATTTTCTAAAAAACCCTGAAATTATCATATTTGGAATTTTCCTAGCATTGACAGTAAGAATAAGATTACCCACTGTAAAACAGTCCTCCAGTGCAGCAAAGAGATGTGAAAATAAACAGTAATGTAAATCTCAGCATATTACAGTCCTAAAACAACTTTCTGCCTAAAGTTGTGAAGGCACTTTATAAGCCTACAAATCTTGAGACAGCAGAAACTACACTGTTAGACAGGTACAGAGGCCATTCAGTGTCACATGCGGAGCTGGCATGAAAGCAGGGAAACAGAACCTGCCATGTGCAAGCACAGCACTTCACATGCCTGATTCTAGATATGAATTAGGTTTACTTTCCACAAAAATTACTACTATACCTGGCCAAAATTAATGACGGGGCTCTAGGATACCATCAGTCCAGGTCAGTGGATTTCCAGAACGTGTTTGTTCATGCAGTTAGGTATTAAATTCATGTCTGCTGACATTAATGGGGATTTTACCACTGGTTTTCCTGGGAGTGAGCAGATGCTCTGTAGCTGATTATGGCTACCTGTTCTCTGCACATAACCAAAATGCTGCTGGTATATTTCCATCCACAACTCCTCCCGAGAATAACAGACACCTCCAAATCCACATCTATTTAATGTTAGTACTAGAAAAGTTAGAATAACTGAAACTATTGGCAATCTCGTATCTTTTACCTTCCACACATACACAATTGCAAGACACTTGCCTAGCAATGGAAGATTTAGATGTTTTTAAATAAGCATTTAACTAGTATACATTTATGAGCTAAGTGAGAGTTCTAAATGCAAATGAAGCATTCAAGAATGTTACATGTATTTGTCACCCTCCTTGGAAGGGCCTTAAATTCACAAATCAATAAAAGGATCGTATGCATACACAGCAGCGATATTTTCATCTGTCAGACAAGGTATCATTCTAATAATACTTCAGTTAGTCTTTGGCTTCTTGCTTAGTACTCTCTATTGAAACACATCCCCAGGATTACTGGGCCACAAATACCGTATCTCAGATGCAGCATAAGCCAAATATTGTGGTATTCTGATACATGGCTCATCTTGCTTTTTCTTTTTTTTTCCTCCCCCAAACCAGAATATAGCTTACCTGTGCAAAAACCAGAGACAAGAGGAAAGCCAAGAATCAGGTCAACTCCCACAGATGATTAAGAAAACAGACTCCAGCAAACATCTGGGGGTTTTAATTTTTGTTGTTCTAATACATATGCTTGATCACTATTCCCTTAAAGCTATGCAAGGCCACACAGTAACTTATTCCCTACTAGGTTCCAGTATTCTAACTCATATCTAATGTAAGCAGACGAACAGTAGTTAAGAAATGGAAACAAAGTAATTGACAAACCAGAGGAAAAAAAAAAAAGAGTAGTCAGTAATAATAAATAATTTAGATCTAACTTCAGGTGAACATTTGGTTTATCTTAATTTTGTAATACTGAAATTCTGATGCACAATCCTAATATGAAAGACACTGGAAAGCTGCTAACCAAACTCACACACTGTGCAATTTTCTGCCAAACAAAACAAATGTTTCCATGACTATACCAAAAGTTCCCTGTGTATATTTTTACTTACTGGCTTCTTCTTTAACTTTATCAATTTCTGCCATTAATGACACTTCTTTGTCTACGATGCTAGAAAAGGAAAAAAAAAGAAAAAAACTCATAATTTAATCCATGCTAGAACTCCATCAATACCAAAAGACATAACTACACAAAGTCTTCAGACCTTAGTTATGAGCAGTTTTGAAGTTAATATGACTTAATGGAAACTGAAGAAACAGCTAGGCAAGCTGGCTACAAAAAATTAGTGTCATCAGTGTATGCTGATTTACACAACCATCTCATTGGCCGCTCCATGTGCCTGCACTAATGTGGAAGTCACCTGGATTTACCTCTTCAGCACTGCCAGGGCACAGCAGTCCTCAAATGACTAAACAGCCTGTTTCCTAATTAAGCTAGATATTCCATTGCGGAATATCCACCCAGATTTATCCATCTTAGCTCTGGACACAATATTAAGAATAAAACGAGAGCTGCATGGAAAGTTCTGCTCTTCCTTAGAGATATTCTTGCAAAGTATGACAGGGTAAACAAGAAAATTGTTTGTGATGTAAATAAGCATTAATGTGGCTCCATAACAGAGGTCAGTCTTCATGCCCCCCATTCTCTCCAGGACTGGGAAGGTGAGGTTCTACTTTTACCTGGCTTTCCCCAAGGTCTCATGTGACTCTCCTTTCACAAATCTCTAGCGTGCAATCACTGATAGTGCTTTTAAGCTATCAGAGTGTTAAGTGATCAGTTGGGTCTACTGAAAGCAGACAGCAGGTCTGGTAAATTGTTCACATCATCAACCCAGAGACATTGTTCAGTGAAATAGCACCACTGCAGAATGCTCTCCAGTGGATAGTGCTCTGAGGTGCCACTCCATTTTCCCCTCACTGTGTTATTCTTAGTCACGTTCACGTTTAATAAACACCACCAATGCTAATGCTTATGTTTGCATAAGTGAGTAAACTCAAGCAGCTGGGGGAAAATCGCAAAAAAGCAGGTCAAACATCAGGAGTAAATGCCAGGCACACGCTCAAGGGAAGAGAAGGGTTCTCAACCCTTTCACTAAAATAATCCTTAAACATAAACTTCTGTACCCAGTGGAGACACTGAGTTGTATTTGAACTAGCTTTCATCAGAAGGAACACATTACAGAAAACTCAAGAACAAAACATTTGTCCAGAATGCCCTCAGGAAGAAAGGAAGGATCCTATAGAGTTCAGTGGGCAGCAACCGAAGATAGAAGACTTACAGAAGGGAGAAGGGCTGATGGATTAACTAAACCAGTGAGAGATTAGGGAGCATGCAGTGTGGCAAACACGTGGCAGATATACAGCTGACTTAACCAGAAGTTTGCCAGCCAGGGTATCTTCAAGTGCCATGGAGTTTTCCTTGAAATCTTCCCATAAATTAACCAAGCTCGTACAGGAAGTTGGCAACAGAAATTCTGCAAAGTTTGACCCTTGGGTTTTACCAATCAACCATGACACTTGGAGGAGGAGAGGCTACTACTTTTACATTGCCTCCCAATAGCCAACAAGAAGGACAGAAGCAGGTTGGGGTGGTGGCAAAGCATGCAGCAATACAATAAAACTGAGCATAACACATTTCTCTGTTTCATACATATAAACGAGACTAAAAACATTGTTTTGGACTGCCTGATCAACTTAGCATGACCTACACACCAGAGGAAATAAACCATCAGGGTTTTCTATGGCAGAGCAAATCAGTTAAGAGGCATATACTTAGAATGAAAGGACACGCTTGTTCCAGTTGTCCCGCAATATTCGCCAGGTATAAGTATTAAGCTTGGACTCCAAAGAGGCAGGTGATGGTTCCGTCTTGCTAATCTACATAGCAGTAGCTTTTCAGAATTAATCTGTTTTCAATTAGCTTTTGTAACTACATTGTATAATAAAGTTTCTTGGCTTTCGCAGCAGGTGGCTGAAATGGGTCTTCAAAGTTCTCACCTGTTTCTACCCTCTACAAATACAAGATTTTAATGGTCATTAGTACTTTCTCCTAAATTTACAGAGTCTGCATGTTTTCTCTTTAGCTGTCTTTATCACAAAAGCACGTAAGCATAAACTTTTGGCTGGAAAAATACTCAAGCAGCAAGTTCACAACAGCAGAGCTCATCAGTACTGTGTTTTGTCCCAGTTCATTCCACAACTGCTCTCTGCCCACTCCAGCAACAGATCCTTGCTAAACTGCTTGGCCCCTAATATCTTATTTTGATGTCAAATAAAAACACTTTTAACACCAGAATGAGAACGATAACACGTCAGTCCTGTATTTGTCATATTTTATATCTCATCTGTTGCTAGACAGTTTTCCACTCCTAAGGTTTTTGTGTGGTCTCTGATGAACATTTGAGGAAAGCATTTGGATGTTGTAGTAGTAGACGCCAGGACTCCAGTGAATTTGAAGAACAAGCACCTGAGTACTTCCTTTGTAGATACAACCTAACACTGGGAAAACAGAAGAATGAAACAAGAGAAAGAGCATTCGGTGCCTTTGTCAACATGAGACTAGTTTCTTTAACAGACAGATCTTCATGGGGCTACCCTTCCCTGAAGACCGTGCAGCTGTATTAACTTACACCAGCTGAGGAAATGGACTCTCACAACAAAAGGAAAGAAACACACTCATTTCTCATCTGGAAGTATATAGGCACATTTCTCAGCCTGGAAATCAAGAACTACTATCACAGAATAATGGGGTAAGTTAATATTTCTTTAGAAATGTCACAGGCCAGCTAGCACTAGGAAATGCTGTTTTCTTCTTAGTTTGCTTAAGGGTCAATTATTTAGAAAATGGAGTAAGAATCAATTTGATTCCTTTCTAGTCACATAAGAGAATTTCAGTGCAAAACTGACCAACTCTTCATCAGGAACTTGACAAAGTTAGGAACAAATAAAAGTAACAAAGCAAGCTGGAAAACTGGATAAAAAAAAGGACAAAGGACAAAACAGACATGAAGAGAAAACTAAATGCTAACAGATATAGGAGAAAGGACAAGAACACTATGGAAAAATCAACAATTCAAATGTTGTCTCTTGCTCCTGCTAAGATCCCACTGTTTTCACTTGAAGCTCAGAAAGCCACTTAAGCTGAACAGCTTCTTAATTCATGACAAGTTTAACTGGTTTTAATATATTTTCTGGAATAATGCCCTACAATAGGATGATCATGATCAGACCACAGCGACCGTCACTGACTGTCATTGAAAACTGCCCAAAGCTTCGCTCAGCAATACCTCCTGGGAATGCATTTTGTTTCTTTGTCCACTTGATACCAACATGTTACATCAAGCTGGTACACTCTAGTGCACAGCCTGCAGCCACTGGTGTGCTGTGAAGAACTGGATACTGGATGCTATTGGAACTTTATGCACTCACATATGAACAGATTCGGACTCTAGCAGAGCAAGGAACAGAGTGCATTTTGGATCTAAAGATACCTCAAGGAGAACATTCTGCTAATTCCTTCCTCTCTAGTTATGCAGTTTCTCTTGGGTCTTCTATGACGCTGTTAGGAGGCAGGGTTAAATTCACAAAGATGCTTCTTTAGCTGAGGTTCTGCAGAGGTCATAGCACTGACAATTTTCTCTGAGTACTCCTAGCACTAACATTTTATCAGGCTTCAGCTGTCCCTCCTCCTTCCCTATATCAGCACTTTAATATATTCCATATATCATTTGAGACTCCTGTGACAAATGCAGAACTTGCTTCCACCACTTCCCTCTCTGCATGTACCTGAATCCATGCCCTAATCATCAGTTTGTAGGATCCCTTGCTGTATTATATTTGTCAGTTCTGCTACAGATGTTCAGGTTTTTCTTTATACACATTTATACACATTGCAGCAAATGTCAGGACTGAAATCCCATCTCCCATTGACCAGGCTCAAGGACAGATCTGAATCAAGTGGGTCATATAATCCATGACCGATGGTTAAGCCAAAACAGAAGTACCTCTTTTCTGTTTGCCTTTGCCACACCTCTCTTCTGAAAGGACTGATTCTGTTCTCTCACCCCTCAGTTTTTCAGGATCAGGACTCAGGTACCAAGCTCAAGCTATCAGCATTGTATCATTGTTCATCTGTAGTTTGCAGCATAGGACTCAGCACTGATTTTAATAACCAGATGAAATTTTGAGGTGGGGCTCAGGAAGGAGACAATTTTGTTGAAGGAACACAGCAAGGCAGAGGCTTAGTACAGAGAACATGCAAATGGGGCCAGGAAACAGCCAGTGCTCTTGCTGTAGAGATATGAGATGCAGCAGTACAGACAGCAGCTCTTAAGGATTCATTTTGCTGAATTGATTCTGAAGACAAAAGTGTAAGTATCCTATTCCTGGTCAAATGGACAGTACACGTGCCTTGGACTTACGCATGCTGGCAAAATTCACACTAGCATACAATAGCAAAAGAGCTGCAAATGCCAAACGCAGTGAGCCACCGGCACAGCAATGACAGGGGTAAATTATGCTGACAGCTGCCTCATTTCAGAGTTTCACACTCAGAACAAATTCTGAATTTGTTCTGACATTAGTGGAAACAAATTAATCTTCCTCTAGCTTACTGCATGAAATTTAGTGATTGCACAGTGAAAAAGAAATTTTCGGTCAGCTGCAATACCTCAAAATCCCACTAAAATGATTAAAGTTATTAGTGCCTCTTCAGAAAAGCTGCTTCAGTTGCCAGGCTGGCTGATTTATAGCTTTACTGATGAGAGTCACAAGGGTTCCAGATGACCAGAATCTTCTTTCCTTCCAATAATGATAAACCTATTGCATCTGAAAAGATGAGGAAATAAAGAGACCAAGCTGACATGGAGGCATGCTGACACAAATCACAAAGGTAAGCCACAGCTGCATGGCATAGAGGTTATTGTTAAGAGTGTAATTCAAATGAGTCCTTTCAAAACCCTTTTAAACTCCCCAAAATGCCAATTTTCTCCTTGAGGTGTTTAATATGCTTTGCTCTGCCCTGAACCAGCTTTATGTACCATTGGAAATCAATGATGGAGACTGAGGAAGACACAGTCAGCAGCTAAGTGTGGCATTCTGAACAACTGCAGTAGGGCTTTTCATCTGGAAGGGGAAAAGAGCTTTTTTTTCATGGTCATCCTCTGGGGTCTGCTTCAGCAGGTGAGACACCAGAACACTGAGGTACAATTCAAGTCCTTTTTTCTTTAGGGAGTTATTTGTGGGACACGGCCAGAGTCTGCCACCTTAGGCTCCAAAACAAACCAACCCCCAAACAACACACCGCTCTTCAGCACCTTTTTCTGTTAGCAGGCTTTGGAACAGACTCCAGTAGCTCCTTAACAACCTGCTGCCAAACTCAAGCGAGTTTGAGGACGTCAGTAGTCACTGTCCCTGCTCTATTTGAAATGAGATTACATACAAATTCATGGGATAGTCCTGACAAGATCAGTGTCGGTCTTTTAAGTATTATGTACACATTTCCCTTCTAGCATGAACGTACCCAAAGGTGGGGTGAAAAGATAACTGATAAGAACCACTAAACCAACTGTGTATTTCACAATAAATCACCCACCTGAATCCAAAACATCAGAACTGTCTCTGTCAGACCTTCAACACAAGGAGCTATAATGATGTGATGAGAACATAAGTATAAAGCCTGATCACCTGTAATGGGTGACTACAAGTTTTATACGATTAAAAAGGATTTATAGATTAGTATAGGATTACTGAACAGCTGTGCTATTTTGTAATTGGAGAAATGATACTTCAAGTTTTCCTCATATTAATTAACTTGTAGGAAAAGCAGTTGTTACATTACATATTTTGCAATGTCTCAGGAAATTATATTCTTCCAGTATTAGCTCAACGGTATTTAAATGTTCATGGTGCTTGAAAATAGTTATTTGATCACTGTATTAGCACACGCAGGATGTTTACACAGCAAACCAGATTACATGAATTTTCATTCTGACCACAAATACAGTCTGACAATAAGCAGACAAACAAAGGACAGAATAAATCAATTTCACTGAAATCCTTCCCTCTGCAGTATACCATCTGGCTGAAGTAAAAATACTGAAAGGCTTTTAGTTATTCAAGTGATTTTGTGTTATTCTTTATCTACCTTCACTAATGTTCTGTTTAGCAGCCAGCTAGCACAGTGGGGCCTGGCAAAGCCATTGTAATTGAAGGTTTCTTTGCATATTTAAGATCTCTTTACAAACAGTTAGAAGTTTACTGCCTGATCATAAATACTTGTTTAAGCTGAAAACTGACATGGAAAACCTTTTCCTGAAAGAATGCTTCCAAATTTTATTTATTTAGAAGTGAAGGCATCACCTCTGGATTTGGCGGAGTTTTAACAACTGAGTGAGAGTTGCAGCATGGCTCAATAGCATCCTGCACATTTTAACATAAATTTGTATAAGTATTTAATCCCTATCTGACCCTCAGTTCTGATACAACTACTGTGGTACCAGAGTATCTTACTGATTTTATATATTTTAGCCCAAATATACTCTGGCAAGGCAGAAGACTGTGGTCCTTGCTGTGCTCCTGCTACAGAGGAGAGGTAACTTTCTCAAAAGCACCCTGGAAAGTAGCCACAAAGAAAGTTAAGAGTCTGGCTCTTTGGGCTAACACCTGTTGAAATTTGTTGAGCCAGTTACTCCCTACATATGTTTAGTTAGATTTCTCCTTAGTTTGATGAGTCCAAAACAGATATATTCACTTTACATCCACAATGACACACACAAAAAGCAACAACCTACCTGCATGACCCCAAAAACTACATGTGCTTGTGTTTTACCTATGAACGAGTGGGAGGAAAGAGAGACATAAAGCCATGAAGTATGAATAACAAGCTAAGAGACAGCGTTATCCACCTTTGGATTTCACCTCTGTAATCTGTCTTCACAAGTGTAGTAAAAAATACAGGGGTAAAACACGTATCTGTAAAAGACAAAGGGGCCAGAAGGGGGACATGATGTATCTCACTGAAACCCAACTCCTCCAATTTCATGAGCTCTGTCTGTTCCCTTCACTAATACACAGCAAGAGTAATCCCAAACTGCTGGAGGTCGTGAGAAGAGAGTAAGCACAAGCCGCTCTCCCAGTGCTGCAGCTCTGCAGGCAGTAGCAAGCCTGGGGCCAGAGCTGTTAGATCAGACCCCCAGACTCCTGGGCAGTAGAAGCAGGATGCAGAAGCTTTGGTAAAAGCACTGGTCTTTGAAGGTACCTGAAAACCCACCTGTGCTCAAGGAAACCTAAACGCCTGGGAGACTCTTTTTTTCTTCTCTGCACCGGCAAGGTTACAGACCGCATTGCGTGACTGACAGGCAAACAAATATCAGAACAAACTTCAAGAGGATATGAAAATCCATACTTCAGAGGCATAAAGACTACCACAGGTCAGCTGGCAGACAGACAGAGACAGAAAGCTAATGAGGACTGCCTGGAAACACAAAGAAATAGCACAGGAACTCTGTTCAGTGTAAAGCAATACCAGTCCTGGCCTTTCCAGCCATCTGCCCATGCTCTATACTGCCACATCACTAACACAAACAGGCAGTTCTTCATCTGGTGCCACTGATTCTGGGCTCTGGGCAACAGAAAACCATCATCTTTTACCGTTTGCCAAGTAAGGGTCTCAGAAAAGGGATGAATGTATTTCCTCACTGCTCTGCAACTGTGAGCCCTGGCAACGTTGCTCATCACTCAGCACTGAGTTAGTACAGACACAATTACGTTCTTTTAAATGACTTCTTCCCCCATTTTTTCTCTGCTTTGATTTTAACTTAGAAAGCAACAGAAAGCCGCTTTATCTTCTCAAAACATACAGTACTTGCTTTCCAGTTGTTCCCTACATGTATAAAAATAGATATTAAAATATTATATAAAAATATAAAACATACATTAAAATCTATTTTAAAATTGTTAGTATTAACCAAACTCCATTTCCACAGCATTATGTCAGAGGCAATTTTTTATCCAGCCTATGGTGGAGCTTTCAAGGGCTTTTTGTTCATTCAAAAAATCAACTGTGTTGGTTTTCACGCTCTTTATAAAGCATACCAATGTGTTTGAGATGCAGAGTAGAGGAAGCTTGTCTGTCTTTGGTCCAGTTCTGTGTGCAGTGTAATTAAACTTGGCCTTACTATTTTCTACAGACTATTTTCCATTTGTGGTTGGAAGCAGACTGTATGGGCAAGTGGCAGATGTTTCCTTTTAGCGCTCCATATGACTGTGTGGATGCCCAGTATGTGAAAATGATTTTCTGGCAAGAGGTGTTATGGGGAACTGTGGCTTCTTTTGTGCTCTACACATTTCACTCAGATTCCTGGGGCTCTCTTTTTACCCCAAAGATTATTATTAAGTCTCTTGGTAGAAAAGTGAGAGCACAATTATATCACATGGGTTTTAACCCTGGCAACAAATGCCTCAAGCGTACTCTATTGAGAGGAGAGTTCACCTCGCTTTTCTGACCTTTTCCTGCAACTTAAGCACTATTTGGTATTATTCTTTTTCTTGCCCTACACTACTGTGAGACATGGCAATGCTCCGACATGTTTTACATCAAGCAGTAAGTGGAGCAGCTTCTGTTCTTACTCACACAAAAGTATTCCTGAGAACCATACGCCAAACTAAGATAAAATGAGGAGAAATACTGGCTCAAGAAGCACTGTTAGAAGAATCTTCCTCATAATTTTCAGACGCACATCAGAGAAATGGTGCCCTTCAGCTTGCTCTGCCTTGTGCTCTCATAACCTTGGGGAAAGCAACGTGATAGAAAGCCCTGCACGAGCAGGGGTGATGAGTGCCAGATCGCACCAGAAGCACAATCCACATGAGAATGCAAAAGAATTCTCACAGAGTGGGGCAAAGTGCCTTGTGTGGTCCAGCCCATGGCCTGTAAAACGCTCTGGTGACTTCTGGCATGAAAAGCATTGTGTAAAAGTAAGTTGTTATCACTTGTTCTGAACATGCAGAGGATTAGTCCAGTTGGCAGGAACTCCAACTGGGACACTCTTGAAAGAGAAAGTGAGCCCACTGCAGCATTATTAAATAAACATCTTTATGGGATTGTTTTTTGGCCTCATTTCCTTAAAATGTTAAAACTGGAAGCAAGCTCTGTATTTTCTTTTCCAAGCATTTACAGGTGTCCACAGCATGCCTGCTCCATACCACTGCTTTTTTAAATTGTGGGACAGTGGTATGCACTGTTTTGCCAGGAAGGTGACTTCTAAATTGCAGTACAGTGCTGACTGAGAATGTTCAGGAGTAACTTCCTTTCATTGGTTAGGACAAGCTGTGAAATACTGAGCAAGACAGAGACATCGACTTCTACTGGCAACTATCACTCAGAAGTTTCTGCTGTTAAAAGAGAAAGTGCTTGTGATTTTTTCTGCTGAAGCTTTCAAGACATCTTAGGCCACACATGCTATTCATTTATCTCCATGACCATGGTTTCCTATACTATCTGGAGATAGGAGGAAGATACATGACATTATCTTTTCACTTCTTCATCCTTTCTGTGACTGGTAAAATCATGAAAAGATTAAAAAAAGATTATGAGGAAGTCCAGAAGATTACTGCCTGCTGAAATGCAGTTTTGATTCTGATCTTGACACTAAATGCAAAAAGAAGGATACAAAAAGGGTCTTTTATCCTACTGCCAAAGGAAGAAAATCAAAGAGAAACAACAGAAAGTAGTATGTGCTTCAGCATTCAGCTGCAATGCAAGATTAAAGCTTCCGACTTCATTTAGCTTTCCTAAAACCTCTTGGGTGGTGACAGCTGTGTGTAACATGAACCGGTTAAGCTCCCATCTAGGTTACTGTATTCATCCCATTCAAGCATTCCCTGCAGTTCTGACCACAGAGAGCACTTAGCTGCTGTTGTATGTTTATCTGTTTTACACCTCAACCAATCCACACTCCAGCAGCAACTAGAAGAACAACTTGCAAAAAGCTTTGGAATCACTATCACAAAGATGACCAGATTATCATTGTCCTTTTGGTTACTCCATAGCATCCTGGGAGCAACAGGTCAGCTATGGATTGGAACTAGACAATCTTTAAGGTCTCTTCCAACCCAAACACTTCTATAATTTTTCCCATGATAAACAAGTTGACTGCCACAGTGGAATTCCAATGCCCAAAGAGTGTGATAAATATGCAAGAGTCTGCATGCCAAGCTACCCCATCCTCCTGCTACCACTAGTAATGCTTTGTTCAACTCTGAAGCAAGGAAATCGCCATGTAAATAACACAAACTAAACTGTTCAGCCCAGGAATGTGATCTCTTGACTCCATGACGTCTGAAGCTGTATGCATCACTGGCCTGGGTGATTTTTACTCAAATCCAGTTAGTCTACAGCAGTTGGCAGCAACTTCTTACAAATGAGACACTAAAGACAGCTCTTCCCATCGTTTTTGGAGTTTAAGCCACAAGGTCATATAAAGTATCTCAATCCTGTTTTTCATTTTAGCAAAGAAGGTGTTAAGTCATTCATTTTAGTACGTAAACCAAATTTTCTTTTCATTCATTTGAAGAAAAAACTCCTAAATATTAGGTTATGAGCTGTCAAAAGCAATGTAGCCCACACTGAGATTTTCATAAACATGTCCTGACATTATACTGTCCTTGTTGCAATATTACATGCATGAAATTGCTTTGTGAGTCCTGAATATTCAGGTCTGTTACATTCTAGAGCTTCTGTTAGATTCCAATAATTTACACACTGAAGCTGGTAGGAGGAAAAACTAAAATGAAGAATGTTCAAAAGTTTTCTGGGCTATTTTTCATCATTTAAAGTCCACTTGGATTTCATACTGTTTTGTGGTCATTCTGTCATTTCCCCTATTAAGCTCACCTATTAAATAACATGTTATAGATTAGGTAATGCAACTTCAGTGTTTTTAAGTTAAAACACGAATAATGAAGAATTTCAGTTTTAAAGTTATTAATATAGCACGTCACCTTGCAGTCTTAGATTACAGTTCGAGTTTTAAGCCTGTTCCATGCCCAGAGTGACTATTGCTTAAAGACCAAATTGATCACGACTGCCTGGAAACAAGATTAGATGCAAGGGACATTATGTATTTTTAACACTGTTACAAAAAAATATTATAGTGAGACCTACACAGCAAATGAGACCAAACTATGAGTTTCCTCAGAGAGAAGGTCACAGCCTTCTTAACAGAAACCATAAATGGTTTAAATTTTCTAAAGCCATATAAAATCGCCTCTGAGAACTACCATAAAAAGGTGCAGGGGATTGATGAATTTTACCTAGTTTTTCTATAATTACAATATCATTACTGCACTTCAGTTTGTAAGCAACCATTGCTATGCTGGCTCCAGAGCACTCCTGACAACAATAGAGTTTAGTACAACTGATGATCACAGCCTATGCTCATTGGAGTACAGAGACAGAATCAAAACTCTCTCTGCTAGACAGTCAGGTGCACTGCTGGCTCAGTGCAACAGAATCTTCCACCAAACCAGCTCAGTAGCGCGTTGACTTTCTGCCCATACAGAAGCGGAGCACCAATGGCACAGAAGTCCCTTCAGATGCATCACTGAAGACAATGAATGCACCACTGAAGTCCAGAGTTAAAATTCTGCTAATACTACAGCACTTTTGTAGTATGCTCATAAAAATACTGACAAATATTATGGATGAATTAAGGGTGAAAGGTTTTTGTACTTTTCTGTGATTTGTAACCAAATCATGTATATTTTAATACGATTTCCTTGTTTACTGCAACACTGTATAATACATGGGTTTCATATAGCGTCTATGCTTAACGAAAGGCCAAGTAAAACTCAAACCAGAAAATATTTTTCTATGACAAGTATATTCAAAAGATACAGCTCACTACTACAGCAGTTATTTCAGCTACAAATTTTCAAAGGGCGTAGACATCGCTGAGGATCAGGAATAACCAAAATCATAATAGAAAAGAATTAGAAAAAAGGAAGAGATAAAAGAATGAGGAAGAAGAATGAGTTAGAGATGAGAAATGGAAATGAAGTGATGGATGGGGGAAGAAACTACAAGTGAAAGAAAAATCAAAGAATGGTGGGATAAGTAGCAAAGATAATGGGAAATGATGAGACAGTAAAGGACTGTCTGCCAAAGAAGATAAGATCAAAGAAGCAGTATAGAAAGAAGAGATTTAAAGAAGGTAAAGAGACTTTAAGAAAACCCCATAGACAGGATTTTTAGAAAAGCTTAAGATCAGATCAGATATGCTGCCACTGAACTTGATACAAAACAATTAAGTCAAGATGGATCACTTGGGGGAATAAAACTCAAACAACATAATGAGATTTTCTTTTTTTCCCCAAAGAACTGTAGTTTTGTCCCCTTTTATGTAGGTAAATATACACTTATGCATATATTACTTCCTGGTTGGTGAGGAGTTACTTAATGGCACTATGGTTTTTTTTGATGAAACCAAAACGCTGCAGCCACACAGGGTGTCAGTGACCCCTCCTCACCAATGCCAGTGGCCTCATCAGCCCCTTTTCTCAGGTGGTGCTGATGGATCTCTCCAGCTGATTTACCTACCAGCTGTGTAATTCTGCAAAAGCAGCTTTAATCTTCTTCACTGAATTATCCACTTCCTCTTTAATCATCATACGGTATCTGGTTAGAGAAACAGTGCAACGCTGCAAGTCTTTTACTGATTTTTCAATGTTTGGCCCTAAAATAGAAAACAAAAATTGCACAAAAGTCAGAAATCTGTTTTTCGTTTTTCTGAATGAGGGAGCAGGCACAGTTCAACAAGTTATTTGCCCGGATTAGGACAAAGTGGTTATCCTACTGATGTCCAAAAATTCAGCTTTTCCACAGTCCTTCCATGGTGCTTTTCCGTTTCTAAACACGCTGCTCAAATTCATTCTCCAAAGCAAGTGAATGTTAAACCAGCACTATTAATTCAAATGATTTCCTTTTAATTTCATTCACTATAAAGTTAAATAGACTGTAAATTGTTCTACTCATTTTTGTTACACTGAGTATGATTCTGCTCTCACTTTCCAACATATCTCTTCTTCACACAGGTGCTTCTCCCTGCCCACCTGGGGCCGCAACTGTGTGATCATCTCAGTACACAGCAACCAGGGACCCAATTTACCTCTTTTTTTGACTGAATCGTCTGTCTTTGTTTCAAGTTGGGTTGTAGCATTGGACGATTTAACTGAGGAAGATTTTGACTTTGGCCTGCCTAGGTTACACTGGAGTTGAACTGATGCCTGAGGAGACTCATGCTGTTCTACTCCATTCATAGTCTTTGGGCTTAATTCTGTGGATACTCTCTGGCGTTCTCGTTCTTTGTCTGCAAGAAAGCATTAAGGTAGAAAACAGGGAGTTAGAATATTAAGAAAGCTATGAAGACATATTTAGTCTGAACTACTTAACACAATGGAAAAATCAAGTTTGTTTTGTGGATTTTCCCCCCACCCCCAACTGGCAGGCATTCTATAGAACCTTGGAAAGTAAGAACAGAACAGAAACAAAAGATTTTGGTTATTAAACACTAATCTAAACATATCTATGTTTCAACAGTCCAAAAAGAAAAACCCATTAAAAAAATCAACTCTCCCATGCTGACTCAAAAAAATACCTCATAACATAGAACACATACTACCAATTGTAATCTTTGCCCAAATATTAGAGAACAGAACTAGAGAGGAAGTCTGCTATGGAAAGCATGAGACTTTAATATTGATATCTGTCTGCCTGTATGTACCTACCTCACACAAAACCATTTTCACCATTTAACCAGCATTTCAGAAGCAGCAATTAAACATTCCTATCTGAAATACTTACCTTGCCTGACAACAGCTTTCTATCAAAAGCAGTTGCTAAGAGGGACCAAGCAGGAAATGAAACAACGTCTCAGACTAGGCTCTTGGGTTCAACAGCTTGACCAGGATAAAACAATGCTGGAGCCTGTCTGTTGCTACATTACAACATGGTTTACTCTTTCCAAGACTCCAAAGGGATTCAAGACATCAGCACCATGACAAAGGGCTAAGCAGCCAAAGAATGACTATGAAAACTGACAGGTAAGGCCACTCTCAGTTGAGATTTGCCTTACTAAATGACTCCAAAAGATAGTTAGAAATAATCTATCAGCTAAGCTACACAGAAAGGCCAGACCTACTGCCCTCAAGATGAGACCTTTTGAAATTTATTGTTATAGTGCAAAATTGTTATTTACTCCATTTAACTAGAAGCTTTGGTATTCTTGCCAAGACAAATGGCAAACTGACAGCTTCTTAAAGAAAGTCATCTAGAAGAAGGGTTATACTCTAAAATCTTTTCTCTGCAATGTATTTCGATGCTGCTTCTTCCAAATGACACATGAGCTATTGTGAAGCCCAGCAGCACACTGATCAGTATCACCTAGCAAACAGTGCCTTAGTATGCTGCTACTGAACTTTCAAATTTGATTGAGGACAATCAACACAATTGAAAATAGATTGAGAAAGCCTGCATCAAATCCCTGAAGACTTGGGCCAGCTAAGCAACACATGTAACAAACTCTGTCTCTCTCAAATACTTGAAAGAGAAGTCAAACCTCTGGGTAATAATATCTACAAGTAAACTGTTGCAGAGTTCAGTAGGTGGTGGCTTAGAACTTCAGCACTAGTCTAATGTGTGACCTCCCCTGTATGAGCCATCAAGTATTACCAGACCTGCCCATAGTGGCAGCAGCCCAAATAAACTTGCTTTGAAATCTGCTGAGCTGCTATCTTCAAAACCAGTGGTTTATCTTTCTGTAACAGCTTGCCATTTAACACCTTTTAAATAAAGTGAACCTTGTGGATTCTTTGGCTGAAAGAAGAAAAAAACCCAAACAAACCCTTGAGATATAAACAGGAAGTTCAAAGAATTCACTGAAAATCATCCTACAGGAAAAACAACTTAAAAAAGTAGGCGAGAAATCAGCATTTGATTTGTATCTGGTTTTACCCAAGTCCCCATAAAAAGCATGGTAAGGCAGCATTAAATATTCTTTCAGCACATTCATGCCCCTTCTTTACAAGGGCATGCACAGAAAAGGCAGCTGTAAGTCCTTCAGATTCTGTGTTGTCAAGGACAAGAAAGTTGGGACAGTTTGTTATGGTCATCATTTTGAAGTAATCTGGTTTATTGAAGGCCTCTCCCCCTTCAAGATGCTGAGGAAAGCCCTTGAACTGACTCATAACTAAGTGAAACACTCCCCATGGCCCTCCACGATGAGGTAATTTGGCCTTCCAGGGCCTTGAATTGCGTGCTTCATTTTCTCTAGCAGGTCTTAACTCCCTATAGGAAACCATAACACAAAAAAAGCAACAACCAAGTAAGTACCTCTGAGAAAAAGAAAGATGGAATAATGGCAAGAAATAAGCAGATATGAACTAAAGGTAATAGCCACATGTTCTCCCCTGTCATTTTCTAGCATGGGACACATCATGGAGAAACACCAGACACACTGCATCCTCACTTCTAGTCCCTGAAGTCCCTTCCAGGCAGCCAGGAATTTATGGCTCCAAAAGACCTATCCCACAGGCTGTGAGTTGGTATAAGGAAAGGTTCAATCTCATGTTCCTCATGGGGAGGAAAGAATAGGGGCCTGTCAGCAGACACCTGACTATGATCATTCTAAGCTGTGAGCTGCCTGAAGGTGACGGTGAAATGACTGCAATAACATTAATTTGATAGGGAAGGAACCAAAACAAACAAGAAAGACAAGGACAAAACAAAGCAGATTACAACACAAGAGGGAGCAATGTGGAACGGGTGCACCTTGGACTGAGTAGCATTTCACACTGCAAATCTGTGTGACTTGCACAGAAACCACAAGGGCTGAGCTGCTGGCCCTTGAGGAATTCTGATCACCCTTCTATTTAGTAGCATGCGCTTCAGCACAAATTTAGCAATATGTACATAGGTGGCTTTTGACCTTAAGAAAATAGCTATTATACTGGCTGCAAAGACAAGGAATCTAGTACAACTCAAAGTGAAGCAGCAGCTCTTTTCTTCTCTGTATTAAACAAATTGCCAGGAACTTATTTTACTATGCAAGGAGAACTTGAATAGAAAAGTTTCAGGTTTCCCTTTCTCTCCATTACCTTTCCTTTGTTTTTCCACCTTTTTCTTTCACTTTTATCCCCCTCTCCCACTGTTTCTGAAACAGGGGATATGTGTAAAAGTCTATAAACATTGTAAAGCTGTGGTAATACCTCACTTGTCGCTTGTAAAAACAAAAGTAAAATTTTGTGATACTTTTTGCCCTTGGTATGTAAAACTCTTCACTCTATCATGTCAAAGAGAAAAAGAGAGGACTCAACCCCAATGCCACAGAAAAAGATCACTAAAAGCACGGGTATTTTTGCGTTCAGGTCTGTTACTCCCTAGAAAGAACTCTTCCCCATGCATGGGCAGATTCAGTCTATGTATCTTTATTCATACATGCATCATTTCAAAAACAGCAACTCTAAGAAGTCTGACATGAGAGCTTAACATAACATATATTTATACCACAAATGTTTATGTCTTGCAGAGTAAGTGCCAAAACTGATTTACTATTATGGAAATGCAGAATTTTCTGGTTTATGGCATACTCTATCCAAACTAAGTGCAAGTCTTTGGCACGGGCAGGAAGAGTATCTCTGATACTTCGTAAGGCACCAAATACTTAGGACAAAATTTCTTGGTAAGTAGCTGTCTATTTGGCTGATATAGGTTGCAGAGTTTTCATTTCAGAGGTTGGCACCACCAAAATTATCTGGAAGCAGCAGAAAATTCATTTCAGGACAATTATCCATTTGGTACATTCCTTTAAAATGAGGTTTGAGAGCTGTATTTGCAACCATGGAAAAAGGGATTGCAAGTAAAGTTTTTTTGATGCAGCCTTACGTACTGCTTAAAACACAGGAAGAAAATACTAGCACCAGCAGTAGTTTAGGGCTGTCAGAAGTCTGAAACATGAAGAGCTGAAAAATCATTGCCAGTACTGACAGCAATTAAAGATGAGCTTTATGAAAGGATACTTGAAGGCAAAAGCTTTCACATAGTTTCTTCCCCAGAGGAGAAAGTTTGTTGTCATTGATGTTGCTATAACCGTAACTCTGTACCTACTACAACCCAGCAGGGAAGACTTTTCTTTATTATTGTCCCCCAGAGTTCCAGAATCAGAACCTACACCCTAGCAGAAACGTGTGTGCACAAGGAGGCTCTCAGACTGCCTTCCCTGAAAACAAAGGCCCTTCCCTGTCAGAGAAAGCCAGTGGAGATCCACTGCCACTAGCCTATTAGGGGGAGATGAGAAAAAAGAATAAAAGGACTAGTCTGAACCAGATAATAAAGAAATCCTGTGATACATCTCAAGCTCACACTACCCTGGTATCTTTGCTCCAAATGAGGATACATTTTATACTTAAGCTATTTTCTAACCCTGCATTCTTGTATATTTATATCTGTAATAGTCTGTATCAGCTGGGCTTTTAGTTATATTTTTGATCATTTTGTCTGTAGAAAAGAAAAAAAAGACATTTTGCAGGGGAACATGCTGCAAGGTGAATTGTGCCCAGATACAGATCTACTTGTATGACTTTAATAGCTAGGTGCATTATTTCATATAAATAGCTCCCTCCAATTTATTATTATATTCTGCTTCATGGCAACATAAATGCCATGTTCTTTATGTAAATGGGGGCTTAGCTATTGCCTAAAAAGGTGCCTTGTGCCAGATGAACCGACCTGTCATTTCTGGACAGACCAGCGCTGAGTCTGCAAATCCTGAGCCTCTGTTCTCAAGAGAAGCACCTTCCCATTTCTGACTGGCAGAAGCTCTGCAAGAGTTGTCCTTGGAGCATCCATTCAGATGGCAATCATATATTCCCTGGGGCTCGTGAGATGCCTTCTCGGGTTCACCATTCTTGGTTTTAGGATCTTTATTGCCCGGGTGCTGTTTAAATTTGCTTCTTTTTCTCCTATTGTTCTAAATGGAGAAATAGTGCAAGAACAGAGACATTACTCAGTGCAACTCATAAACTCGAAACACAATCAAGTAAAATGCTCATGCTTTTAAAATGCTATACTAGTGACATCAGAGTAATGCAATTCACAGGTTGTGCTGTGCTACACAAACACAGTGCATCTGGTCAGCTGAACATATAAACTGTTTCAAACAAAACCTGAAGCCCCAAACTGGTTTTCCCTTTCCTTCCACACAAAATACTTGCATTGCAAATGATAGTAAAACCTCTGCTAAGAAGCTGCTCAAACTGGTTGCAGTTACTTAGGACAAACAGTTCTTAACCATCCAGGGGACATCCACACAGTAACACAAACATTTAAGGCATTGCTTGGATCAGGTAGAAAGTAATCACAGAGGACATGGGTTGGCCACTGCTACTGTAGCTCTCCCAGCCTTAAAAAGGAGCCTCCATGACACTGACTCTCAGAGCAGCCTCCTGGTACAGCTCCGGCTTGGAGATACATATGCATGAAGATCACACCCCAAACATATACTTGAAATATCTGACTTGATGGTGTCACTAATGCGTGACTCCTAACGGATGACTCCTATGCTTATGTTATTTTCACACTTGTCAGCAAAATCCCTAACACTACAATCGGCTGTGACTATCCAGGATACAATTGCTTATTAAGTGTTTTTGAACATGGGCTGTTTTAGGATTCATTCTGTACTTGTCCAGGGTCTGGGTTTCACACACATGTGCTGTCCCAGATATTCTCTCAGAACACGGGGCTGGAGAGACAACAGATGAACAGATTAGAAATAATACATGCATTTGCTTTCAAGTTTTCTGACTACAGGTGTGAATGAAAGCACTTACGTTAGCAAAGGCAGACAGCACTGGCCAAAATAAAAGCACTACATTCAACTACAGACAGCTGATAAATGGTCTGAATGCCTTTATTCTAAAGAGCAAGTTCTTACCTTCTTTTTCCCTGTCATATTCCATTCCTTTAGAACTTGAGCTGCGCTGCCTAGAGAAAGGGAAGATCAAACATTTCAAGAAAAGTTCAGCTATGAAAAAGAACAAGTATGTTCAAGAGCAGTTTCTACTCTCCTAGCCTGGGCAGCATTTCCGTTTGTTGTTGTGAACTTGCTTATGTGGGGAGAACAAAGTGGGTACTGCTGCCTTTCTCCTTTTTAGTTACCATTTTATTTGATTATGCTACATGGGTTATCTGGCACTACTGCTTTTTATGGTCTTCATTCCACAAAGTGATTAAGCGGGTGTCTAACTTAAAGCACTAGCATAAGCCCTAGAAAAATTAACACTTCAATCCCTTCCCTGAAAAAGGGAAGTACCTCAGCATGCTAGTATAAATACTGTGTACCATATATAAACTACCCTGATCCTAGAGCTTCCCACGGTTTTTAAATCCTCTGGCATTTTTAACATATACTTCCTATGTGTCATCTTTCATAGTCAGAAGACATAAGAACATAAAAATGAATTTTGAAAAACTATTACAATTTTGTATACCTGAAATTCTGTCTGCCAGCCCTAATGAGTTGGTTAGAGAAATCTACAGAACACAGCAAGCCTTGTTTTAGACAAGTGCTGGTTGACGTACTAGAAGAAAACTCTTCTGCACACAGTTAACATCATTATTTTGTTCTCCTGGACTCTAAAGCTGAAAACAGATGCTCATGGTGTTGTGGTTTAAGCCCAGCCGGTAACCCAAAACCATGCAGACGCTCGCTCACTCCCCACTCGCTTCTTCCTTCCCCCGCTCCCAGAGGGATGGGGAGGAGAATCTAAAGAATGTAACTCCCACGGGTTGAGATAAGAACAGTCCAGTAACTAAGGTATAACACAAATCACTGCTGCTGCCAC
>WYDI02004938.1:0-15192 GCA_009867235.2 Psittacus erithacus
TCCCCATCCCTCCGGGAGCTGAGGGAGGAGGTGGGGGGGCAGTGAGTGGGCTGTGTGGCAGGCCTTAAACCATGACAGCAATGTGGATCATTCAGGGCTCCAGCACTGAGCAGGGTGCACACACACATCTTCTATGCAATTTTGTGCAGCAGATTTGGCAGATACTACCAAATTTCTGTGAGAAAAAATATGTAGTCACAGAAGTAGTTTTACCTTATTTGCTTGCTAAGTCCTTTCCTGTGATATGTTTAACTAATGACCATGTTAGTCTATCAGATTAAATTTTCTCTGTTTAGATGCAATTTTCACGTATCTTCAAGGAGGGTAATGCTGCCTGGTAAGGAACTGCTGAGGGAGTTTTTTGGTTTTCCAGAGTTTCTTTTGGGATCTCAAACCCTGGATATATTTATACTTCAATCCACAAGCCCAGGTCAAAGTTTTATCATACCTTTTGAAACAATCACGCATTGAATCCATTCACAGATTGCAGTAGTCAGGCTAGATTTTCTCCAAGATAATAATAAGTATCTCCACTGTGTAGCTGGATAAAATGGAGACTTGCCCTTATTCAGACTTTTAAAAACGTCCTTAGTGCAGAGAGTTATCTGACATTGTAGCAATCAGTTTTCATACACAGAAAAGAAACTTTCAATTTCCCACTTATGAATAAAAATCTATTTTCTAAGTGCCTTATATCATTATGGGATTCAAACTGAGTCAATGATTGACTGTTATTTGGTGAAATGAAAGAAAGCTTGTAAAACATAATGGTGGGGTGCTTCTTCCTCTGGCCAGATGCTTTTTTCTTGTTAGAAGCATCAGCAGCATATTTGTAAGACAGTTGTGGCTAAATCAATGTCTTTAATACAGAAAATATATGCTGAGGAATAAATTGAGCAGAATATTACCCTACAATGAATGGGGGCTGATACACCTGCTGCTACATCTTTACCAGTGTGTGCTTACACATTGTATCAAAAAGGTTGGACACGTGCATGGAAAAATATTTTGTTAGAAATGCAGAGAAGTTAAGCACATGCAGCCAGTAGTTTTCAGCAAACATGCAGTGATAGGCCTAGTGTCACTCTTGTTCACTGAAGACAAGTCTGTGAACTGCACTTTCCACACTGTCAATGTCGATGTAGCTGGCAGCCAAGCTCTCACTTAATGCACCAGAACAGTGGGAAACCTTGAGAAAGACAGAAACTTGGGAAAGTTCAAGGATTAGATAAAATGTTGCCAGCCCCCACATTGTCTTCTGGGAAAAAGGAGGAAAGGTAAAGTTTCCCTTTGTGCTTTTCCTCATTTCTCAGAAATTATGATCCCTAAATGTAAATAAATGTATAGAAACAGAAGATGTATTAAAAGTAATGTGGTTCCTCACTCCAGCAGTGTAATGTTTTTCCTTTCAGTGTTTTACGTAGCAATATGAAAGGCAAATCCTGCTTGCCTGAAATAAAACTAAGTAGTAGAGCTAGCTCTGGCACATGGGGGATTTGCATACTCAGGATACAGGGATCAAAGTACTGAGAATTAAAGTATGTCAAAGACAAAGTGCATGAGAGATCAGTGAAGAGACAAGAGGTCTGTGATTTTTCTCTGCTGAGAAGTTGAGGGGCTAGCTGTTGAGAGACATAATCTTTTTTAAGGTCAAACTTTAGTCATAAAGACAGGTCTTAGCAGGAACTCTGAGATCTGTTTTCTTTCCATGAGGACTTTGAAAACTTGACTTCAGAAAGATTTTCCCCTCAGAAGTCATACATGACTTTTTGAGCTTCTATGTGACCTGTATCATCATCTCATACATTTGATGAAGAATCATAGAATAGTTAGGGTTGGAAAGGACCTTAAGATCGTCTAGTTCCAGCCTCCCTGCCATGGGCAGGGACACCTCACACTAAACCATGCCACCCGAGGCTCTGTCCAACCTGGCCTTGAACACTGCCAGGGATGGAGCATTCACAGCTTTCCTGGGCAACCTATTCCAGTGCCATTCTAGCAGAAGGAAGCAGTGAATGCCTAAGTATGATATGAGAAATGGTGGCAGCCTAATGGAAGATTATAGTAAAAACTTTCACTTTGCGGGGGCACGTACAGGACATGGAAGTGACACAGCTATATATAAAGTTTATACCTACATTAATTTTTCTGTAACTTCCACTGTTTTCTTAAGGACATTTTGCACTAATGTATTTTAGCGCAGTTACGTGAGAATAACTTTTTTTTTAAAGTTGGTACAGATGTATTTTATATACGCTGAAAATATCAGCTTTTATTGAGTAAAAAATTGCTAGGTATAATGATTTTTTTCCAAATTTTTTTTTGGGTCAGAAGCTTTCTCAATTTTTGCTGTCTCTCATATTTTCTTTAACCCGTAGGGAATGTCTTTGTTACTCTTGCATGTATGGTTTCCTTTGTTTTGTACACAGTCTACTTTTGTAGTAATTTGAATGCTGGTTCTCCTAGCTACATAAATGCATTTCCCTGGATGCTTAATAATTGTGTCATGAATGACATCTTATATGGATATCATATTGTACAAACACTCCTATGGAATTTATTTGCAGTGAATCTAGTACTTCGTGAGCACTGTTTGGTGTGCAATGCTTTTTAAACATGCAAAAATCTCTGCACTTTCAAAATTTTTCTCCCGTGCTTTCATTATCCAATCTGTTTTTCTTCAATTTTTTATACTTGATCTTTACACTATAAGTATTGCATGTCTAACAAATGGATTTGGGATAACTGTTCTAAGAACTGCTCTCTGTAGTACCATCCTTCCTGACATTCTAGCACTTCGATCTGCAAGTAAAGCCACACTGGTTCAGCTGGCAGCACCTTTTTTCTCTATCACATCATGGAAGAGATAGCTGGAGATTGAAAAAAAACACGTATGTCAGTGTATGGTATAGAATTTTCTTCACAGAATAAAGAAAAAGAATCTGTAAACAAGGATACATAAGTAAATAAAAGAAGCAAGAAAAAACCTGACTCTATATAGAAGAGGTCTGAGCTCACCATTTCAAGGAGGTATATCTTTTATACTTTACATACATCACAGAACTTCCCTTTCACTGGATTCTTTTCCAAACTGTGACTCTCTACTTTTCTTTCCTGGTGATATTTTTGCATAATTTCCTCTATACATAGGGTTCCAACTATTTTTATGTAAATGACTCAGAGTTCTCACTTCTGACCCCTCTCCTCTGTGTAATCCATCCTCTATCATGTCTATTTTAACATGGTTGGTAATGATGTTCCTATTTTCTTGTAATCATCCTACGGGGGACTTCTGAAAATAGTATTATTGGTATGGATAAAGCAGTTGGATTTTAACTTTTGAGCTTTTCTGTCTGTATTTTGAATCTAAGAAGGACGAAGTACAAGACTGTTCCAATCAATGAGTTGCAAAATAGTTCTGTAGCACATGCTACATTTTTCTTTCCTGTTAAATATTTATAGAAAATATGCAAGACACAATTGTACATAAGTTGCAAAGGATCTTATACCCATTTGGTACAGACTTTTGCTGCTGGACAAAACCAAGGCATATAAACTTCTAAAGAAATTAATTGAACTTTCCTTCAATTATTTTTTTAGACCCTATTTCTCACAAACATTTTCAGAATTTCATTTCCCTGACTAAAGTTGATTCTATATGTTATCTAAATTTTTTCACAGCCATCTAATAACTATTTATTTTGTTCCATAGCCTAATCTTATTCCCAGTGTTAACATTTGTGTCAACAATCTGGTACAAGCTGCCCAAGGGTCTTTTAAAGCACAGTCTTAGCAGCAGGCCATGCATTACCTTTGTTAATGAGCAGAAGTGCACTCATCCCCACCTCAGAACCAAATTGTAGAAGCAGCACAAGGTAGTGACAGGACCACACACTTGTTCCTCAGCAGTAAATGGATGGTAACCAGCAGTTACATCTACATATCTAAATGTGGTTAATGATTTTGCTCCCCCAAGGCAAATAATAATGCAAAGAGATTTGCAGCTGCTACCTGGACAGCCATTAGGTAGCTGTAAATATTTTGTAAATATTTAGTATTTACAAAGCATTCCTGGAATTAAATATGGTGGTCCTGTTGTCCTTGTGTGATGCCTTAGCTATTATTTTTTGGGGTGTTTTTTTTGCAATTGAAGCTGTCTGGAATGTTGTGAAGGCTGTGTTGCAATCCATTAAGGTGGTTATCTTTAAACTGCAAAATGGCTGCTCGCCAAGCAGCGTAGCATGAGGGCATGTCGTGGCATTCAAAGACTGCTGGGATAATGTTTAAAGACTGCACAGAACAGTGTATTTGGGATACCCTAAGTGCTGGAGACACTCACTTCATTTAATTGCCACCAGAACTACAGCTGTGTTTTATTTGACAATAGTCGAAAGGTTTTATCCAAAAGAACTCTTGGGAATGAATTAGTGCCTCTACAATGTGACTCATTGAATGACCAGGACTGAGGAGTAATCTGTGCTAATTAAAAGTGAAGAATCACCCAAGGAGTCTACCATATTCTCTCAAAGTGTCCTGTCAATAAGCACATATAATTATCAACAAAGGTGACAAACTACAGTTTGGTAGATCAGCATACACCTGTTCATAAAATAAGGTCCTAAATAACAGTTAATAGTCCATACCGTCAAGTTTCAATATTTGCTGTTTGCATTTTGAAAATCCAAATGAACCATGGTTTGCATAATTGCAAAAATTGCAAGCCATGATTCAGCTTCTGAGGCATCAATGGTGAGTAATAAAATTTTTTACTGTAATTTTCCAAACTCTTGAATTTTTAGGCATTGATGACCGCAGCCATTTGAGAAGTTTTGTATTTGTATTAATCGGTTAATTTAAAGAGCTTGTCTTTGCATTTGCAATTAGTTTTGAAAAAATCGCCATGTTTTTACTAATTTCCTCTCAGGGCTTTGAGAAACCTGGTCCAGTTCCATGCCCCGCCATAGCAGGGGGCTTGGAACTCTTTAAGGTCTCTTCCAGAGATGGAGTGTTTAAGTCTTTGTTCTGTGCAACCCGTCACTAAGTAAAGATGGCAAATACAACCACATACCACACTACTCTTGTACCAGCCTTATCCAGGTTCCACACAGTTCCTCCAGTTTTTCTTCCTGTGTATTATGTTCCAAACACAAAACCATCTTGATGGCCTTCTGCTGACTTGCTCGAGTTTTTCATTCTGTCTTTTGTATTGGGAATCCCAAAGCTAGACATAGTGCATGGGGGCAATCTTATAAATCTCTAATAAAGAGTAATCATTTCTTCCTTCAGCTTCCTAGCTGAAGGTTTTGTCAACACAGTCCAAGAAGAAATTGGCTTTTATCTCTGCAAGGGCACATTACTGACTCACAGATCACATGTCCAGCAGGATAACCTGGTCCTTTCCAGCAAGTTGCTTCATCACCACTATTGTCTCAAAGTAAGATAACCAACTTGATGAATCTTTCAGTTGCATTTCAGCTGACTGGCCAGAGCCTGTCCTGAGACTTTAATGCCTCTGTCATTCATACCAAGCTTTTGGAATATGCTGCTGCTTCCTACTGGCTGCATATTCATGTTTCCTTAATTTGGAAACAAATCACTAGGGAATTATATGAATTTGCCAAGAATTTTGTTCTTCCTAACACAGTTTTAGGGAAGTTTACAGTAAAATTAATAGTTGTTTTGTTTTTCAGCCTCTGGAGGGTCTGTGGTTTCTCCCATGAACTGTGCAGTGTTGTAAAAGATCAGCTGCCCCCTCACCTGTCTCATGGTGTACACTAACTTGAAAGTTATATGAAGTTCACTCATTTAGCTGTCTTTGACTTCAGCATATAAGTGGTCTGTTATATGCTGTACATGGTAAACCAAGAAGAACGATGAGCAATTAGAAGGTTGTCAGATCTCCCTAATAATCCAGACTTCTGAAAATCGATTAGATAATAAATTTTAAATGGGGGTAGTTTGCATGAGAATTTATTTTATCTCATTGTCAACTAAGACAAAAATGACATTTTTTTCATGTTTTGACTCACTTTTCTGAAGAAATATTGAGCAGGTGATTCAGTGGCACCCTATATTTAAAGACAGTTTATGCATTTAGGAGCAGGCATGCGCTGGGATAAATATTTGCCTAAATTCTATTCTCTAGCTACCCTCTGTGACTGGGATGTAGAAGACAAGCTTCTTGTCCAGCAAGAAAAAGGTGCGTGTGGGTTGTTTGGTTTGTTGGGTTTTGTTTGATTTGTTTTGTGCTTTTGCTGCTTTATAGATTTCCCAGGGGTAGCCTGGGGAGGTCAATTCTAGGCCTGTATCAGACCAAAATGTTAGAAGTCATGACTTTTAAGTTTTCACAGATACCCTGATTTTCTGCTTCCATGCAACTGCACTGCATGGATATGATACTTACTGTTCTCACACTGCTTAACATAAACACAACATGGCTAAGTGATTAATCTATGCCAACCTTCAGCGGAACATTTGTGACACCTTTTGGTGTTGTACATACTTTTTAACAACTCTTTAGTACATATTATATTCTCAGCTAAGGAATCTTCCTACTCCTCAAGAACACTTTTACGTTTGCCTTTAAAAGTTACTGAATCAAATTCTTAAGAAAAATTGGAAGAACATATCAGACACAAGCACTTCACCCTCCCAAGACAGTCTCCCTGACACTAGACTATAAAATCAGGCTTCCTCTTGCTTAGTTTCTTCCATACCCAGTAAATGTTATATTCTTTTCTGCATAATGGTATAGCTACAGCAGAGAGTATTTCCTAATGTCTATCCAAATTGGCTTCCAAATTTGTTTAAAAAGCGTGTGAATTCCCTCATATCATTATATGCTGATTGTACAGCAGTGTTAGAGCCTCTACTAAAGATAAACTTGATTGCGTTTTTTTTTAGATGTATATTTGAATAAGAATTAAAGCTTTTCACTAAACATTGCTTTCTGCTAAGATGTAACTCCACAATCGGGTGAAAATGCATTCAGAAATCTGTGGAGAGGAAAGCAACGAAGAAAGGTGTGGTACAAATTGAACTAGCATATTTGCTGTAAGAATACAGTAATTTAGTATATATCTCCATCAGTAACCTTTATGATTCACTGCTATTTCTGCAGCTTTTAATAACAGCAGAAGTGGAACACATGCTAAATGTAGGATTCACCTTCACAATGGAAACAATGCTTCAACCAGTGGATTTTATTTGCAGAAACATTGCTGCTTGTCAATGGTATAGATGCCACAGAATTCGAGAAAGAAGACTATGTAACCAAACTATATACTTGTGGATGTTTTGCAATAATATAAATAAAACAGGAAAGAGCATAACTGGTGAAAAAGGTTTGACTGCAGAATCGGTGGGAAAGTACAGTGTAGGCTGATAGACATTGGATAGTCTGTAGTCAGTACTCAGACTCAAATGAAATGTTTGAGATGGAGAAAAATACACAATATAAAAGTAGATAATAAGGAATTTATGAGCTTGACTGGCATAATAGTATTCATGAGGACTTGCATAAATGAAGGGAAATCAGAACCTGGCAATTAAACTGAAATTCAGTGGATTCAATGCATATTAGCTTTACAAGCATAGGTCAATTAAACGGATAAGTAGGCTTTCTGTTATGAATTCTGCATGCCACTGTGAGAGATCTATCTTCAGCAGTCCTGAACTTTTTGTAGCCTCTGTTTAGGTACTCTTCCTAGTAACTGGTACAGTGCTGTGTTTTGGCTTTAGTAGGGGAACAAAGTTGATAGCGCATTGATGTTTATGTTGTTGCTAAGTAGTGCTTAGTTGATTTAGAATCAAGGACTTGTTGGTTTCTCATTCTCTGCCAGTGAGGAAGGGCACAAGATCTCAGGAGGCAGCAGACAGGACACCTGACCCAAACTAGCCAAAGGGGTATTCCATACTACAGTTTGGGGATGGGCTGGGTATTGGTTAGTAGCTAGTGAGCAATTGAATTGTACATCACTTTTCTGTCTTGTGTTCTAATCCTCTCTCTTTTTTTCCTATTGTTGCTATAATTGCTATTATATTTTACATCTATTTCAATTATTAAACTGTTATTATCTCAGCCTGTGAGTTTTACCTTTTTCCCATTCTCCTCCCCATCCCATCAGGGGGGAGGGAACACAGCGGCTGTGTGGTTCTCAGTTGCTCTCTGAGGTTAAACTATGACAGCTTCTTATTAGAAATATCCCAAACTGGCTATTATGAAGGTAGAGACAAATCCGTTTGTCCCTGGGTCATTAAAAAGAAGGAACGAAATCTTTGTCACATTACACATCACTAAAGTATAACATAACTTAAAAATAAAAAACCAAAACAAACAAGAAAAAAAAAAAAGGTCTGCTTCCTTATGTTAATTTTAACTGTGTGACAGAAAACGCCTTTGCCTTTTGTGGCAGACAGACATGCTTAGAATTGTTATATACCTTTACATTTTTCTATAAATCTCCTTCTGTCTCCTACACAAATATAAAAGCACAACCTAATAAATGCTAGGGTTTTTAAAAACCTGACCAATCTTGCATTAACACTTAGATACATGTAGGCTCATCCTGCTTATGAAGATATATGTATCTATTTAAATTATATAAAGCTTATTTTTAACTACTCTAAATCATACTGAGAAAAGGGTATTATGACTATGAAAATGATCTGTGCATTCTTGGGACTAGAGAATGATTTTTCAGATGATTGCACATGATTTCATACTATGGTACCTATTAATCTATTGATTAAAAACAGCTGGTCCTGCTGGAGATATAAATTTCTTTAAATACCAAGGAGCTTAGGATCTGAAACAAGGTGACTTTAAAAATCAGATCTACTGTGTAAAACAGAATAAAATGAACAACTGCCCCTATTTTTGTAGAACTTATTCTTTCCTTGAATAATGAGTCTGATCTTTTATTCACAATTATGAAATAAATCTCTTTTGGGATTTTAGTAATCTCATGCTCTTTTCACTGTCTTTGAGATATGGCTGAGAGTGCAACTGTTAAGATTTTTTTTTTTTTCTCTCTCTAATTTTTGCTGGTTCAGCTTTTTTCTCTTCTTTTTTTGGCAAAGTACAAAATAGGACTAATAAGAACTATTTAATTAAGTTGTTAAGATTTTAATTAGACTAACAGCAAATTTTTGGTTTCAAATATCTGCTCCTTTTTTGCCGTCCAAAAAATCTTTCTAATCTCTATGTCTACTTCTTATTTAATTTTTCCCTTTTTAGAAAGCCTAAACAAACATGCATTTTTCCAGTAAAGATGGAAACAATCCACTTAATGTTATTTCAGTTATCTTCACACTAGGTTTTAGAGATATGGGAATATAGCATTTTAATTAGTCTTCGCTGGAAACTCATGTTCTCTACAGATTTTCTTAGATTAGAAGAACTGATTTTAGTAAACTCCACATAATTGTTTTGGACAAAATATACTTATATAACATGTATGTTAACTGTTATTTATTAGATAGACCAGGCAATTGTGCCAAAGCTGCTAAAAGCACTTTTAAGAATAAAATTGTAAATGCATTTCTTGTAAATGCAGTACAGCAGTTGGATGCAAAAGCAAGTATATACCTGCACAGCTGAGATAGGCTTGAGCACTTGCAAATGTCTGATTATTGCATGTAGACAAAGAATGCAAGTGTGAGTATACTTAGGAGGTTTCTTACCCTTTTGGAATAGATGAACACTAGGATAAGATAATGGCAGCAACCACTTAGTGTGTGATTTTCAGGAAGACGAACATGTCTCCATTTCCTCATTAGTAAAGTGGAGATAATGATATCTAGTAACTATTGTCAAGTTCTTTGTAAACTCTGGAACAAAATTTCTCATTTTGTTCTACATAGTCTGATAGTAATAATGAAATAGTTCAATTTCAGTAAAGCACAACAGAATAACATTTTCCAATTACAAGCAAGTATCTCCAGAAGTGTGACACACTATTTTGTTCATTTTTAAAAAGTCCAAGCAGCCATAAAGAAACATCTATTTTGTGTATGAGTATTCTGCCTGTTTTGAAAAAACTATGCCAAGTGTAATTTTCTGTATTCTGCTTTGGATTATAAAGATTGTCAGCCATTTACTGTGCTCAGATTTATGTCAGCGTGTAACTCTGGCATAGATGTCCCTACTAGTAGGGATGCGAATGGCCTGGTGGATGAGGGGAGAGCAGTGGATATTGCCTACCTGGGCTACAGTAAGGCCTTTGATACCGTCTGTCCTAAGAGAGAAGTTGTTGATGTATGAGCTAGGTGAGCAGAAAGTGAAGTGGGTTGAAAACTGGATGAATGGCCAGGCCCAGTGGGTGAAGATCAGTGGAATGAAGTCCAATTTGAGGCCAGTAATTACTGGTGTACCTCAGGGGGCAATCCTGGGTCCTTTGATCATAGAATCATAGATACAGGTTGGAAAAGATCTTTAATGTAACCAAGTCTAACCACTCCTATGCATAGAAGCTACAGCTATTAAGAAAAAGCAAGTTCTCACTCTGTATTGCCTTCATTTTCAGAAACAGCAACAATGTGCTCCCTTTGGATATAACAACCCACAAATACTTGGACACAGACCAACTTAACAGCAGAACTACTATCTTAGTATACCTTCCACAGTTAAGTTAAAACTAACTCAGGAATTTTTTTTATTATTTATATAGGTTAAAACCATAAAGCAGCCCTGTAGCTCAGTCCCTGAGATCACATTTAAATATAAGCCTTACACTTCCTGTCACAATACGATAGGTTGTAGCTTGACAAGATTCAGCTTCCTGCTTGCTTCTACAATTAAGCCATTAGTATTAAAATAACATCAGACAAATGAGACAATACTTACAAATAAATATAACCCAACCAATCCATGGAAGTACATTTTTTTTCACTAGCTATTTCCACATGATCATTCCAAACCAAATAACAGGTAATCTGCACTATAGCTTGCATTATATTGTTACTTAAGGAAACAATGAAACAATCATGCTGGCCTAGCATTTTCATAGATATTAATTATTATGCATCGGAGTTCACTTCAAAGCAGTATTTATGATGTTAACTCTCCATTGAAATAAAATCATAGGATATTTTTTCATTAAAAATGTCTTGGAATAGTTCTTTTTGTTCCCATATCCACATCAACATGCAGAATTTGACTTGTCTCTTTAAAAATATCAGTAAATGCCTTGTTGACTAGATCTTTCTATATTAGCTTTTAGGGTACTAAGGAAGCTGGCGGAAGTGTTCACTAAGCCATCATTTGTCAGCAGTCCTGGCTGACCAGTGAGGTCTCAGTTTACTGGAGGTTAGCAAATGTGATGCTGATCTACAAGAAGGCCTGGAAGGATAAGCCAGGGAGGTACAGGCCTTTCAGTCTGACCTTAGCACTAGGTTATGGAGTAGTAGATCATCCTGAGTGCCTTCACATGGCACATGCAGTACAATCAAGTTATCAGGCCCAGGCAGGATGGGTTTCTGAAAGGCAGGTCCTATTCTCCTGATCTCCCATGAAAAGGTGACCTGCTAGTGGGTGAGGGAAAGGCTGCGGATGTTGTCAACCTAAATTATTGTAAAGCCTTTGACACTGTTTCCCACAACATTGTCCTGAAGAAACTGGCCACTTATGGCTTGCATGGGCATACACTTCACTGCGTAAAAAATTGGCTGGATGGTTAAGCCAAAAGAGTGGCGGTGAATGGAGTTAACTCCTCTTGGTGGCCATTCAGAAGTGGTGTTTCCAAGGGCTCAGTACTGGGGCCAGTTCTGTTTAATACCTAGCAATGATCTGGATGAGGGGATCAAGTGCACTCTCAGTAGATTTGCAAACAACATCAAATTGGTCATAGGTGTTGATCTGCTTGAGAATAGGAAAGTAGGAAGGCTCTGCAGAGGGATCTTGGTAGGCTGCATCAATGGGCTGAGGCCAATTGTATGAAGTTGAACAAAGCAAAGTGCTGGGTCCTGCACCTGGGTCACAGGAACGCTATGAAATGTTACAGGCTTGGGAAAGAATGGCTGAAAGGCTGCTTGGTGGAAAAGGACCTGATGGATGGATGCTGAACATGAGCCAGCTTGTGCCCAGGAAGCCAAGAAGGCCAAGGGCATCCTGGCCTGTGTCAGCACTATTGCGGCCAACAGGACCAGGGCAGTGATCATCCCTCTGTACTCAGCACTGATGAGGCTGCACCTTGAACCCTGCATTCGGTTCTGGGTCTCTCACTACAAGAGAGACACTGAGGTGCTGGAGAGGGTCTAGAGAAGAGCAGCAAATCTGAGGAAGGGCCTTGAGCATAAGTCTTATGAGGAACAGCTGAGGGAGCTGGGGTAGTTTAGCCTGGAGAAAAGGAGGCTAAGGGGGGACCTTATTGCTCCCTAGAACTACCTGAAAGGAGGTTGTAGTGAGGTGGGGATCAGTCTGTTTTCCAAGTAAAGTGTGATAGGACAAGAGTAAATGGGCTCAAGTTACACCAAGAGAGATTTAGATTAGATAGTAGGATTTTTTTTTTTTTCACTGAAAGGGCTATCAAGCACTAGAGCAGGCTGCTCAGGGAAGTGGTGGAGTCATCATCCTTTGAGGTATTTAAAAGATGTGTAGGTGTGGTGCTTAGGGACATGGCAATGCTAAGTTAAATTCTGGACTTGATGATCTTAAAGGTCTTTTCCAACCCAAATGATTTTGTGATTCTGTACTGCTCATTGACTCCCATCTACGAGCTCTTATGGAAGTGCTCATGATAATATACAATTATTTGACAAGGTGAAGGAAGGTAGTATTTCATTCCGTTAGAGCATTTCAGATGGAGATTCAAAAAACTACAGGGAAAAAATACAAATGTATAAAGAACTGTTCGATGTTCTAATAATGTACTTTGAGTGTATTTTTAAGAAATGCAGATTTTTCACACTTTCTTGTGTGTTGTCAAATTGACAAAGCAGTTGAAATCAGTTTCCCAAGTTCATGTATGAATATGAATCAAAGTAGAAACAATCTGTGAGCTGTTTATGCCAGCAGTGCTCAAATAAGCCATTAAAATCAGGTTTAGACAGCATTAGCTTATAGAATAGTTTGATTAACGTAAGGTTTTTCATATCACTGGAAAATGAGGTAGAAACACTGTTAAAAGGAACAGTGCATAAAAGGAAGAAAATAATTGCCAGTATTCCATTTCTTCTGCAAGTATTTCTTCTGCAAGCATTTTTACTTGTGCTATTTATTTGTATAACATTTCATAATTAACTCTGAAGAAGAGGTGTGAGTAATAACAAAACAATAAAAAGAGTGCTGTAGAGGAAGAAGGGAGGATTACTGTCTGGGGAGCATGTTGTTACGCTGTTTGAAAAGCTAGAATAAAAGGATCTATGTGCCTAAACCATTGCATATTCTGGCTAAGTAGAAAGCACATCACTAAAAGCTGTATTATAGTCTTCTTTTTCTATAGAATGCTTATGGAAGGCTTGGAAGGAATTTCCACATAAACACTATTTTCCTTACTTCTTTAAAATTGTGGTGTAATGATGCCCAAAGGGAATGCAAGGTAATGCAATGATCTTTCATCATCTTTCCTAGAATTATTTCCAAATAACTAGAAATTCAGTCCTGCAATTCCATAACAGTTCTGCACCACACTGAATATTTCCTGATTGTACAGATCAAATGGAAGCTCATAACTGCTACTATTATATTTTACTTAAATTATAGTTGTATCCGGAGTCTTCAAGTGGACTTTTCAAGCCTCAGTGGCATATATGAAATGACTATGTCCACTTTGCGCACAGGACAAGACCAGGGATGTGCCAACCTCTTAAATACCCAGAAAAGGAAACATCCAGCACATAGACCATAATAGAACTATAGCATAACCTACACTATGTGTACAACCAAGAAAAAGGAGTGAGTGCAAACAGTGATCCTCAGCAAAATCTGAATAAGTCTCTTTTGCCTAGCGGGAAGGCCAGATAACATTAGTAAAGGTGATTGAAATCAAAAGTATAAAACAGTTCTAGGATTTTATGAAAGCAAAGCTGCTGTACAGAAAGTTATGTAGGCCACTGAAGCTTGCAGGGGGCATTTTCTATATGTTTTGCAAGTTCTCAAAGCTCCCTGTGTAATTTGGGTTAATTTAACTATGCTTAATATTATGAATGATTAATAATCTAGATAACTCACTGTAAGTAAAGAACATCCTCTTTCTTCTGTCTTAGTTTAATAATATGAGCAGATTGAGCTGCTTGAGAGTAATGAAACAAGAGAGCAAAATAGTTTCTTTTTAATGAATTCTGTTAGGGAGCTTGCTTTACAATTTATAACTATCAGTTATTCCAGATTGGCTATCTAGAACAGTTCAGTTAATAGCAGTGTTTTTTTGAAAGGTAATTAGAGAGATACTTTTCCTGAGACAAGAAAAATAAAACTGACTCAATCTATATCATTAATCTGCTAAGAAATTGCTAACAGACACTCATTACTTTTTTAAAAAGAAAAATCTAACTTCCAAAATAAGCCAGAAGTTTGTTGAGTTTCTTTGGTCCATGACATTGGGCTTCATCTGTCATAGTCTTTCAGGGCAAGAGAAGTGGTGTGTGGTGCTGGGTTGTTGCCTGCTGACGCCAGTTCTGATTTCATCTCCACCACACTCATTTGGTTTCACAGAAGTTCGTTCTGCATTAATGTGATAATGGAAAGGAAGTTGGGTTCTTGTCCTTGCTGTTGGGGACAGTACTAGGAGACTCCCACTTCTGCTGCTGGCTTTTCATGACTTCCCATTCTGGTCATGGTTACAACAGCATTTTTTTTCTTCCCCCCCCCTCAAAGTCTGGAGTGGCAGAGATGAACTTTTAGCTGCCGTAGGAGTATTATACAGCAGTCAACAGCTTACAATCGAGTTCACTGTTTATTTTCACCTAAAATCCAATCCTCTTGATGCACACACCAGACATTCCTGTTTTCCCACATTACCTGTGAAGTACACCCAGGTCCTTGACTGAAAGTAATACCACAAGTGTATTTGCCTTTAGCTGAAGCCGGAATAACCCAGACTGTCTTCCCCAGCAGATTCTTTATGTGCACCATAGGAATTTTATCCCCTTCTACAGTATGTAAAAGTTCTGACTCAGCTGGACCAGCCCTGTTGGCAGATCCTCTGGTGTTCACCAACCAGGTGGCTTTTGGTAAATGTGTATCCCAATGCT
>WYDI02004939.1:0-10977 GCA_009867235.2 Psittacus erithacus
CAGGCCCTTGTCCAAAGCCCCTCTCCAGCTTTCCTGCAGCCCCTTTAGGCACTGGAGCTGCTCTAAGGTCTCCCCTTAAGGAGCCTCTTCCTCTCCAGGCTGAACCAGCCCAGCTCTAGAGCAGAGCTGTTCCAGCCCTAGGATCAAGGCATATCAGCCATTTGATCACTCCAGCAGGTACTTGATCCTCTTTTCAAACCTCAGTATTCATTTTCAAACATGACGAATTTCTTTACCTTCACTCACTACTTTCGAAACATCCCCTTTGGAAAGGAATTTCAGCATTTTCTTCAGAACTTTCTTGTGAGATTTGGAGGTCTGAAAATGCAAAGCCTGGCACCTTAAAAAGAAAAGATTACCACTTCTTTTGTGCAAGATTATTTCAGAAATAATACAGGTTAAGGAACCACTTTAAAAAATTACACTATGTATGTATTTTCTATTTCTTAAGTTTCATCATATGAAGTGGTCAAATACTTTATCACCACTTTGGAGTTAATAGCATTATACTGCACAATATCATATACACATATAATACCTGTACTGCATAATATCACTCTTTATGCCATGTTTTGTGTGTATATCACAATAATCACTGAAATATGTCAAGACGACCTCAAGCAGTGCATAAGAAAAGCTTTCCCAGGAGGCTAATACACTAGATTCTTTCACTTATCCACCTTATAGATACAGCACTGATACTAACTATTTACACAGGAAAATCATATCTAGAATTATTCATACCCTGTTTAACTGACAGGCTCTCTTATTTGGCCTACAAAGGCAGTGTTTGTAGGATACAGAAATTACAATTCACCTGAAACCAGCAAGCAAGACAGCAATCACAGGACTCTTTGGATTGCAACCCAGAAGCAGAAGGTAAGGGTGCACACTTAGCAGGTTGCTTATAGGGAACCATCAGAGGGCCAGTGAGGTGCCTATGCACAAACCCAACAGCACTTATTTAGCCTTCAAAGTACCATTAAGAGTAGATAAACTCTTCAAGTATTATTATGTATTTAAAGCAGTAAACACAAACAGTTGAACATATTTGAAGCAGTCAAATCACAGTAGTAGATTTTGAGCTTCTTACCTTATTGTATATTGAGGGCAACACGTCTGATGCATGATGGGTTTGTAGACATATTTTCCACTTCTAAAAATAATAACGTACATCAATTTGTTGTTGCTTATACTACCAAAAAAAAATGTAAGACCAACTTCTTCTGTTAAAATAATATCAAAATATTACATGATGAGTAAGAGAAACCAAGCAGCAAGTTCTTCAGCTTTCTGCTGCTATATTAAAATACTATCCTTCTAAAATATTAGGTACTAGGAAGAAGCTCTTCCCTGTGAGGGTGCTGAGGCGCTGGCACAGGGTGCCCAGAGAAGCTGTGGCTGCCCCATCCCTGGTAGTGTTCAAGGCCAGGTTGGACACAGGGGCTTGGAGCAAGCTGCTCTAGTGAAAGATGTCCCTGCCCATGGCAGGGGTGGGAACTGGGTGAGCTTTAAGGGCCCCTTCAACACAAACCAGTCTGGGATTCTATGATTCTATAAGTGAGTATTCTCCTGTTCAACCGTGTTACAAAACTTCAAAGAGCACTGCAGAGACAAGTTCTATTGCAATTACTAATAGAAACTAGTCAATTGTTTTCACAGACCTAAGTTTTAAAACTGGACTCTACATTCTAACCTGTCAACAGGGCTTTGTCTTTTGTTTTAAATTTACCTTCGCCATCCTCTGTCTATGAGATCCTGGTAATCTTGAACTGTCATTGAATGTGCCCACATACCTGCAAAAAATAATACAGTAACACACTTGACTGACCATGGTTATGCTTTAAAATACAATAAGATATACAAAAAATATGACTGTAAGTCTGAGTAGCTCACGGTGAGTTATGAATAGATGACTTTCAAGGATTGGGCATATTCATGTATGTCATAAGTTACTGGTTTCAACACACAGTGTAAAAACATCAAAACCAATATAGACCTTGAGATGCAAAACAACTTGCAAATCAAACTGTGGTAAAATACTGGCACAGGCTGCCCAGAGAGGTGGTGGATGCTGGTATCTGGAGACATTCAAGGCCAGCTGGGCAACCTGATCTAGTTGAAGATGTCCCTGCTCACTGCAAGGGGTTAGACAAGACAAGCTTTGAAGGTCCCTTCCAGCCCAGGCTATTCTACGATTCTACCCTGCTCTGACTGCACAAGAGCACTGTTCACCTCTCTACTTGCTATCTTTGCTAGACATGCACCAACAAAACACCACAGAATTACTCCTTAATCTTGTTATAATCTGTTGGAAACACCGAGCCGGAATTCTTCTGAGCCACGCTGAAGCTGACACACACCATTCCCAGGGATCCCTTGGACAGCAATTGCCCAGGCAGCTGCCAGGTCGAGCAGAGCAAAGGGAATGTCTGTCACCTCTTCACCCAGCAACGCGCATCATCCGCTTCCCATCGAGCTGTCCTAAGATAAACCCGTCCAGACACAGATCTAGAGCCATTGAGCCTGGCCAGGCCAACATGCTGAGCCCTGGGTTAACCCTGTGGAGATGGAGCCTCCACCGTCAGTGATGGGTCAGGCAGCACAGCTGCACCTCAGGAGTAAAACTGTACCGAAAGAACGCTTAGGGAGAGACCCTAACTACATCCTTACTTAGGATGCACGTATTGTGATAGCAGTAATTAAGCAGTTCACGCTTTACACAGCTTTCCCGTTATTTCTCATGGTTCACCCAAGCCTTTATCGACTCCATGAGGCGAGGTTTCCCGGTGAGCCAATGGCCTCCGCGGCTCCACACAGGCCCGGCTTGGCTCTGCGGGCTGCCCCAGGTACTCCGGGCAGCTCGGAGCCCCCACGCCCGGAGCAAGGGGCAGCGGGCGCCGTCGGGAGAAGGGCAGTGCTCGCTCCCGGCAGTACGGAGAGAGGAGGGGAGGCGGAAGCTGCTGCAAGCCGCCGCTTACAGGCCTCCTTCAGCCCCAGGTAGGAGCAGCTCGGTGGCCTCCGGCCACTTTCGGTCGCCTCCAGCCGCCTTCGGTAGCGTCCCGGCCCTCACAGCCCGCCCTGCCCGCGGGCCGCACCGTGGGAGAGGTTGCCGTTCTCGTTCTTGCAGTAGCCGCAGCGGTAACCATCCTCTCCGCCGAAGTACTCGACGATGCTCGGAGAGCCGCCGGCCGCCGCCATCTCCGCGGTGACCCTCCGGCCGTGCCCCGCCGCCGGCTCAGAACAGAGCCCTGCCCGCTACCCCACACCGCACCCCGGGCCGCCCGGAAACAGCCGCCGCCGCCATCTTTGCTACGGGCAGCGCACAGGGAGCGTTCACAGGAAATGGCGGACCCGCCATCTTTAGTGAGGGCGGCTGCACTGGCCCGCCGCAAGTGCCCGGCTTCTCAATCCCGTCCCGTTTCCTCCTGCTTACCGGCGGAGACCTTCCCCTGCTCCGACGCGCAGTAACCGCAGCGGTAGCCCTCCTTCCAGCCCTTGTACTCCACCACGGCGACAGGCATGGCGTACGGCCGCCCGGCTCGCCTCAGCGGCCCTTACCCGCAGCGCCCCGCTGGGGCGAAGCGAGGTGGAGGCGGCCCTTGGAGAAGGCCTGGCCCCGTTTGCTGGAGCTGCACTAAAGAGCTGTGCGTTCTGGTGTAGAGGAGCAGAGATGATGGAACTGTGCTTTCACGCACCCTCAGAGCCTGCCCACGTTATCACCCCCAGAAACACGCTCTAGCTGCATCAGCAGGACACTTGGTTACCTCCTACCCCAGCTGCTTGATCAGAACCCCCTGCCTGATGATAGAAGGAAAAAGCCCTAAAAACTCCAGAGACAGTGCTCCTCCAAAAAGGATTTTCTGGAGATGGAGCTAAGCTTTATTTATTTTTGACTAAAAAAATAATGTCATGGCCACATATAGCTGTCCTGCCTTAGTTACAAAACCAGATACACCTGATGTCTTTTTAACTAAGTCCAAGGAAAGAGGACTTTTTATGTGCCAATGAGATCAGACTTGCAAACTCAAACCTTGGTTTCCAGAGGACTAAGAGCAGAAAGACATCATCAGTTTCACTTGCAGCACCCAAACTGATCTAGATAACAGGATTATCACAGCAGAGATAGTTAACCATGTACATTCCACCTGCAGGCCACTACTGGGGAGAGACGAGGGAGGTATGAAGGGGGACAGCATTTCATTTTTACTTAGAAGCATCTGTAAACTTTATATAAAGTAGCAAACTAAGCCATAATAAATAGAAAGTATATGGTAATAACCCCGTGACAGGTATAAACAAAACAACGCATAGGAAGTGTCGAGATGTTCTAATAAAAATAATTTTACAATATATATACATATAAAATACTTTCTGAATGAAACATTTTAAAATATTTTCTGTAAGGCACCTAGAGGGAAAGAAAGAAAGAAAAAAAAAAAGACAGAAAAGACAGTAAGACAACACGCATTAAGATTTGGAACTTAGCAAACACCTGTGACAATAAAAGAATTCAATGCTATTGCTGAATGGATTTTAAAGGGAATCTGATTGTATTCCCTTCTTTTTTCCCCCCAAAGTCCTCCACACTAATCTATTAACAACATCAGCTGTCAATAGGTTAAAAAAAAAAGGTACAAAAACTAAACTATGATTCTAAACAGCACGGCATTTCCAGTAAAAAGCTACAAAATTAACTCAAGTATGCCACTTAACTGACCCCACATGTAAAAATAAAGGGTTTTTTCATTTAACTACTGCACAGAAAATTAGATTACTTTGTTCCATTAAGACATCAACAATGTTCCAGATGTTATGAAGCTGCCCTGCTTATAGTTTTTCTACATTTATAAGTCACAGGTAGTTTCCCTGCAGTTCTTCAACATGCATAAGGAACTCACTCACTGTATCCTTATTTATTTAGATTTATTAAAAAAAATAAGTATCCTTATTTAGTTTGATTTAGTAAAAGAACTTACCTGAAAAATTAATCTGTCTCCATTTCATCTTCATTCCTATGATAAGGAGGGCTAATCATGGGTTCTGTTATTTCATACGTTTCTACAATCTCCTGGTTAGAGATGACAAAAGTATGTAAGTTACAAGAACTGAATTATTTCCATTTCATTGCAGTTACCATCACATAATAAAGTTTCTCATACTGAAGCACTACTTCAAATTACTAAGCATCTTTAAATGAGGGACAAAGGAGAGGAGCTGTATGTGCTAAAGACTACTTTTTGTTCAAGATCTAGTACAAACAGCAAGCAGTGAGGAAACTGAGGGAGAACTTCCCCTCTAAAAGCAACCATTATTTACAAAGGGAAGAAACTGATTCTATTTATGCGGTCCTTATACAAAACAGTAAAAGCAAGTCACTGCACAACTTAAAAGCACTAAAACTGGACAGGTGTGAAGGATCAAAGACGAAATTGCTATTCCAGTTCTCAGTGTTCTTGCAGTTAAAAGCATTCATTAGATTTGTGATTGCTCTGGAATCCATAAAGTTAAATGTAGTGATAATAGAGGACCCCTGTCCTCATCAGAGTATGTAACAGTGCAGGAGATGTATTCCTACTTAACAACAAAACTTAATCAAAAGTATCAAGAGCTATCTATTATACCTTCCAGTCTTTATAGTTCAGAGACAAGACAACCTGGTTCCGTGCTCCAGCACTGTGGCCATCCTCCCTTTCCTCGTTGTCTTGTGAAGGCTCTGTGCAAAATACAGCATTTCCAGAGTCTTTATACTCATAAAGTCAGTCTCCTCCAAGAGTACAAAAGCTTCACAAAAAGCAAATCCATGATACACGCTGCATGAAGATAGCCTCCAGCAATAGCCTGTATCATACACTTCTTAACAAATTTCTTTAGTCTTAACTCCTAAAAACTGAGGAACTAACATTTCAGTCACAGAAGGACCAAAGTATTTCATCCTTTCTGAAATCCCACCAGTTCTAATCCCACTGATATCCCATGAGAATGAAAACTAAGACCTCCTACATAGGATGGCCTTTCCCTTACAACTGTTCTGAAGATGCAGCACTTCCCAACACAGATAAAGGGGACTTCTTGCATCCAAAAATCTGTTTTCTCAGCAAAACCTAACAATGTTCATTTATGTATTAGGGAAGATATCACTTTGAAATAAAAGATTATTCCCTTTCCTTTTATTAACAAACTCAATACTTTCAGTTCCTCTCATAAATCTCTTCATGCCTTCAATAACACTCATTGCATATCCCCAAATCTCTACTCTTGCAGCTGAAAATATACCTGAAACTTTGTGAACACGCAAGATGCAGCTACTTTTCAATAACAAAAAGCCCCCCAACAATTAGTCTTTTAAAGCTAGATTTTACCTATTATTGGCAATTTATCTTCATCCAGCTTTATTCTTGCAAAACCATCCTGAAAAGACAAGATTTAAAGTTTCAGAAATTAGAGATGATTAGGATAATGCACTGAGATTTCATGTTTTAATATATTACATCATAAACAAGTACATGTATTGATAAACAATCTCAACTGGCATACTAAATAAGAATAGTTTAAATACAGCATTCATTCATTCACAAAGAATGCAGCTGATATAGGACAGTTGGTAACTTGGATTAGAAAAAAAATCTGTTTTATTAAAAACCATTATTCATTAAATACACTGAAATGAACCCTCCATAATCATATCACTTTTCACTATAAACCTGAATTTAGACAAATATATTTGTAAGTTTTTCTGGTTTCCCAAATTCGTGTTATTTGACAAACTAAGTATGAAGTGCAAATCTACAGATTCGAAAGGTATATTAAACACTGCACTAACATACTTTCCTACAGCCTCAATGATGCTTCTGTACTCCCTGTCTACTCTTCTAAAATCTAACATAATGTGAGGCAGAATCCCTTTTTGAAATGTGTAACAGCAAAAGTTTCATTATTGTTTTGCTGGTAAATTAACTATAATAGAAAAATCTAGTAAAAAAAGGTTATACTGTCAACTCTGGTGTCTTTTTTATTCAATTACTAAAATATCACAGACAGTTTGTAGAAAACAAATTAGGATTCCTAATATTTAAATCCTAATCTGTCAACCTTGAAGCCATAAAACCAAAAAATCATATTTCTAGATAACTCCAATATCCAAAATAAGATTTTGAGAACATGTCATGCCTTACCCTTATAATGAAGGACACATGAAAGATGTTTTCCACAGTGCGTGCAAAAGAGTTGGGATCAATCACAAGATCAAAGAAGGAAATAGGTGTACTAGCTGGAGATGGAAAAAAGGGGTTGTTAAAAAACCAAACAGGTGGTATATACAGACCTAATGTATGCAAACACAAAGTCAGGGCTCTTTTTAAAAGCTGATTGACTGTTTATGTCCATTTAGTAACAAAGCTGAATTCCCAGCTGCCTGCAGAAAGAAACAAAGTTTCTAGAGATTGTCTTCTTCCATCTTGCACACATATACATACTTGGTAACCATTTTATGCCCTCTAAAAAATGGCATGTTCTAGTAAGAGAGAGAGGATAGGGTTTAAATTTACTTTGTAACAAGCAGCAGTCAATTGGTGTTCATAAAAATAAGTCTGTATCCTTCATCATGAAGATTACATAGAATCCTCGAACCACCATAAAATCCCAGCCTGGTTTGTGTTGGAAGGGACCTTAAAGCTCATCCAGTTCCAATCCCATGCCACGGGCAGGGACACCTTCCACTAGAGCAGCTTGCTCCAAGCCCCTGTGTCCAACCTGGCCTTGAACACTGCCAGGAATGGGGCAGCCACAGCTTCTCTGGGCACCCTGTGCCAGCACCTCAGCACCCGCACAGGGAAGAGCTTCTGCCTAAGTGCTCATCTCAGTCTCCCCCCTGGCAGGTTAAAGCCATTCCCTTTGGCCTGTCCCTACAGGCCCTTGGCCAAAGCCCCTCTCCAGGTTTACCTTTAGGTACTCTAGCTGCTCTAAAGTCTCCCTAGAGTCTTCTCTTCTCCAAGATGAAGAAGCCCAGCCCTCTCAACCTGTCTGAGAGTTTTCTACTTGCAAACGCCAACTAATTTTGTTGCTACAGCCTGATCATAGTCTAATCATCTAATCTCAACTGTAGAAGATAAAGAGCATTCATCTTCTTAAATTAACGCTTTAAAAGCTTAGTGGAATCATACTTACGATCATTTTGAAAATGAGTCTGTAATAATCCCAAAATCCTCTCTACTTCTTTTTCTGTAGCTTCCTGATGAGATTCCTCCATTTTTTTTAACTGCAAAAAAGAAACACAGTTTCACCTCAAATAACCCCTGTGGCAAGACAAGAAGATGAAAAGGGCCTTTATGAACACCTAACTTTAAGTTAAGGCGAATTTTTCTCTCTACACCACACATGCACAGTTAGACACACGTAAGCAAACATAAGACAATTTACAGAGCGCTTTAGGAATCAATTCCCATCTTACAGAATCAACCTGAAAGGCTGCAGTTTGTGTGTTTTCAGGCTATTTACAGGTCTACATTTACTTTCCAATAGTTCTGAGTTATGCCTAATGGCACAGTCTGTGAGTTTATTGTAGAAGTATATTTGTAAGTGTAGAAGAGCAGTTCATTAAAAGAAGGAAAAGTTAAAGATCTTTTCAGAAAAGCACCTAAGTTTACATGTAAGAAAAATGAAGTTTAACATGGTCAAAGGGCACGATTGTGATTTCAGATTTGCTCATGGGCTGTACAGCAGGGAACTCCAAAGCACTCTCCAAGTACTGTAACCTGCACAGTACCAAACACACTTTTCAAGCAGTCTTCAGCAACCTGTTTGCTATTTCTGCTAGGTAACACTTTCTCTTTGACCACCCTACAAGCTACAGAAACTTCCACACGTAACTATATCTAACAAAGATTTACATATATGTGATGTGATCATCAGTGTTTCCCCAAGCAAAACACAAACAGCAGTCACTTGCTTTTGGAAACAACTGTCTCAAACTCCTCAGCTCCTCTTCTTCCCAGTGCAAACTGTATCAGAATATCTTCTGTCACTGGTTGTATTATTATGAAGTAGGCTGTATTTAAAAAGGCATACTCAACATTTTCACTATGAAGGTTCTGAGGCACTGGCACAGGGTGCCCAGAAAAGCTGTGACTGCCCCATCCCTGGCAGTGTTCAAGGCCGGGTTGGACACAGGGGCTTGGAGCAACCTGTTCTAGTGGAAGGCGCTCCTGCCCGTGGCAGGGGATTGGAACTGGACACACATTCAGGTCCTTTGCAACCTAAACCAGTCCGTGATTCTGTGACGCTGCCTCTGCATACTGACATTATCAGCCAGAGGCTCCCTGTATCAATATGGTCTATTCTTTCAAAGAAAGCCTCCCTGGAAGTATTCTCAGACTTTTGCCTTTCTGCCAGAGTACAACAGAAGGAATGGGAAAACAGAAAGCAGAGAAAATAGTGATTGAGGAAGTCAATTAGTCTGTTGTTACCTGCATTTCTGTGCAAATGATGTAGACTGTTAGACGCTTTTTAACTAAAAGCTGAAAAGACACTAATGTAGAGACATTTCTTTTTTGTTTCCTTTCAAACCAACAAGCATCAGAGTGAACAAGCTAATTCGAACTTGTAAAATCAGGCTGTAAATCCTACTCCCTTCCACTCAGTGAAATACTGCAGTCCACACAAAACAAATTGAGAAGCCTAATAGTGAAGTCTGAATTCTTTAGTCTGACTCCTTTAGCACTACACAGTGCTAAATTATACATATTACATTATACACATAATTATAAACTTAATTATACATATTACACTATACACACTACTCAGTTCCTAACAACAAACCCCAAACCAACATGAGCTAGAAAGATTTAGAAGTCAGTTGTAATAACTGTGCCATAACAAATCATCAACAGATAACAGTTCACAAACCTGAGCAGGCATTGCCCTTTTGCCTTCAGTTCCTGTAGTCTTTTTCTGTCTCTCAATCCGTTGCCTTGGTACAGGAGGATCAGACTTGAAAGATCCCAGCCTAACCAAGATAAGAACATATATATGGAAATATATTTTATGTGATACGCTAAGAAATCTATAAAGTGCACAACTGATCTGCTGATAAAGATGCAAAGTAATGACCAATGTCTAAAAATAAAGCCTCATCACATGTAGATTTCTGTAAACAACCATCCCCTAAGGTTGTTCCCAATATATGTTAGTCTTATACCAGAGTTAACAACGGATGTATAAAATTTGTTGCAACTATTCCAACTTTAACAGAAAACTTTAAATCTCCTTTTCTGAAAGCTACGTAAGAAATTAAATTCATACCCTCCTCTATCTTCATTTGAATTTATTACAGACTTTTCTGCCTGAAAACTCTCTCTGTACAGTATTTTTCTCGTTTTTATCTATTGTTTAGTTTCTGTCAGTCCAGGTTTACAATTTTTTCATATATAGTCAATCATAAGAACATTCAGTAAACTAAGAAGAGACCCAACATTTCTCATTAAACAATGCAATATTCGTGCTAGATTTCAGCACTTTCTTGAAGTGCTTACCTCTCTCCATTGACTATATAAGGAACTTAGGCTCCTAACTTTGGATGCCTTGAATCTCCACCAAGCTAGATGCCTAAAGGAGAGAGTGTGAATTGAGACTCAATTCAAGTTAGCTCAGCAGGTACCCAAATATTTTACAGCACTTATTTTTCCCTATCTTGAGTTGCAATTGCTCCATTTCAGAAAACACAGACTAACCATGAGAAAAAATAACTCAGGTCTCAGATAAGGATCAAGTTAGAAATTAGCAGTTCTTTTCCTAAACTGAGAACTACACTTTATTAAGTTAAGACTTTATATTCACATAACCTCCATAAAAAGAAGCCCATCATTACTTAAGTCAAAATGGAATTAATGAGAAAACAGTCTTTCTTCATAGAATCATAGAATAGTTAGGGTTGGAAAGGACCTTAAGATCATCCAGTTCCAACCCCCCTGCCATGGGCAG
>WYDI02004941.1:0-18342 GCA_009867235.2 Psittacus erithacus
TCCCTGGCAGTGTTCAAGGCCAGGTTGGACACAGGGGCTTGGAGCAACCTGCTCTAGTGGAAGGTGTCCCTGCCCATAGCAGGTGGTTGGAACTGGATGAGATTTAAGGCCCCTTCAACACAAACCAGTCTGGGATTCTATAATTACATTCATTGTCATATATGTCTCATATATATATATTCCTATATTGTTGTGTAATGTACTGGTATTGCTGTATTTTTTGAATATTATTCAGTATATTCATATGCCACAGTTGTATAACATAGCTTTAGTCTTCCCCTTTAAAACTAAACTTAGGTATGAAAAACATTAGAAAACCAGAATTACCTTAATGTTTACTGTACCTCTCTATCAACATGTACCTCAACATTGTTACTTGTAAGAAACAAGCCCTTTTTCAAATTTCCTGCACTTTTATTGCGGGTGTCAAGTTTTACTCTTTAAAGGCTTTTAACATCGAGAGTTAGAAATAGCTAAAGCTGTTTCTAACAGCTAAATTAAGTAATGAAAGTCTTTTAGAGGTAAAGTCAAAAGTGGAAATGGCTCAGAATCAATTAAGCTTCTCTTAATGAAAGGGTGTAATTTGTAGCTCAGTATGCCAAGTCCTTGGAAGACAGTTCAGTACAGATTGTGTTTTATCAGCTGTGGCACACTGGTGAAAAGGTACACAAAAATACACATTGATATGTATAGATGAATTTTAAAACCACACCTGGTGAAAGGGAAGAGAAAAGCCTTTGTCCATCCATGCTTTCCAGAATTAGCAGTAAGTAAAAACATTAAAGGAAATGTTAAATTTGTGTAGGCATGGCTTGAATTAATCCGAGTCCATGTTCCTGAAGTGTTGTGTTTGTAAAATTTATGAAAGAGCACTAAACTGCGTGAGGGTAATTTATGGACCAAATAAATGTCAGTTGCTAAGGTAAACTGCTGTAGGAAACAGTGTAACTAGGATAAAGAAGTGAAGAACTAGAGTAAATAGTAAATGTTGTAAGAACAGTGATGCAATTGTTTCTTTACATCCACCCAAGCAAGTATAGTTCGTTTACAATATATTTATTAACAGGCTCAGGCTAATAAAACAACACTTACAGAGCCTGTTTGGACACTTTCCAGCTCTCTGTTTTGTGTAGCGACAAGTTAGCCAGTCTTTAATAAGAAAAAAAAAGGAATCTGTGTTCATGGCTGCTTTATAAGGTTGTTAAAGTCGCCGTTTGGCATTTCAGAGCCGCGTTTGGCATTGTGCTCAATTAGTGCAGGCGGAGCAATGGAAGCGCCAGGTTCAGAAAGAGACCTAATTACTGGAAACCACTGAGGGATCCATTCATCCTGCCTTGCTGGCTCCGGGGGTGCCAGCCACAGAGACTCCATCAGCTTCTGAAGCCTAATCCCGATTCACTTCTCCACTTGCCTTCTGGAAGCTGTAATGGGGTCTGGCTGTTTACACTGTTGCTGCACCTCTGTCTGTAGTATACTGTAGAAGCAAAAGCTTGGTGCCTGATAAAGACCCTCTGTGGTAGGAGTCAGGATAATCAAAGGTAATGCATAAAATGTCCCCTCCTGTTTTTCTGGAGGCAGGAGGGGCTGAAGGGCCTTTTCCAGTTACCAGGATGAATTTTTGGATTCGGATTTCCTTGCAGCTTGTACTAACCAGTATAATTTAATGGCCAGTTTGATGACAGACCTCTCCCAGCTTGATGACAAACCTTTCCCGTTAGCCTTTATTTTTGGAGTCTTCTGGTAGATAACTTGGGTTTTAAACATTTACTGGACCTTTAAAAGCCATAACGCAGATGAGCATCTGCTGCTTCCTTTGATAAGACCCATGTTTGAAACAGCAAAACCACACCTCACTACTCTACTTGAAGCTGTTTTATCTGGAGGCTTTTGTACAATGGTAATTAATCCTTCCCTCTGTGTACTGAGGGGAGGAGCTGACCGCTAATGGCGCACATTCCTAGATGGGTACTAGTGTTAATGTAAAGCCTGGGACACAGCTGCAGCATCTTACTGCTGACAATTCCTGCTAACCATTTTTCCAGTGTTTTGATTATGCAACTCCTTTAAATGCCAACAAAACCAATCAGTTTTAGCACTTTTTCTTTTTTTCCCCTGTACATTATGTCAGTGAAGAAATCTGGAGAGGGACTTTTTACAAAGGCATGTAGTGATAGGACAACGGGGATGGCTTCAAGCTGAAAGAGGGGAGATTGAGATGAGCTCTTAGGCAGAAGCTCTTCCCTGTGAGGGTGCTGAGACGCTGGCACAGGGTGCCCAGAGAAGCTGTGGCTGCCCCATCCCTGGCACTGTTCAAGGCCAGGTTGGACACAGGGGCTTGGAGTAACCTGCTCTAGTGGAAGGTGTCCATGCCCGTGGCAGGGGTTGGAGCTGCATGAGCTTTAAGGTCCATTCCAGCATAAACCAGTCTGGGATCCTACGAAGAGGTGAGACTTCGAACATCTGACAGACTAAAGTGCAAAGCTTGTAATTGAAGACCTAGCCTGGTACGTGGTAGTGTAACCTGGTGTTAGATACTCAGAGTGTTTTCAAAACAGACGCATCCTTTCTTCAGCCAGGGTTTGAAAGCTTTCTAAAGTGCAAGCCCAGACGAGACATCAGACAGTCTGATTTATGAGCCCAGTTGATGTTTCTGCAGTTACCAGGATTAATTTGCTCATTTGATGGGGAACACAGCCTGGTTTAGACTTGGTTGATTGTCTGCCCCAGTCTCTAAGTTGTTTTCAGTATTGCTACATTCCTTATACAGTTCCTTCTTCTGTAAGTGTGATTTATGTACTTTCCTCAAGAGGCATGAGCTGTTCTTTGGCTGTGCTAACGTACAGGATGTTCAACCGAACATGCTTATCCATGCAACCCAGTGCAGTCTATGTAACAGACTTACTACATATATTTTGGTACCCTTAAATCTTGCCAGGAATAAGTGTGCATTTTGTTCCTGATCAAAGAATCTCTCTCTTGTTATTTTGTCCTTGGTTGAGGTGTTCGGTGTAGATGTTAAAATCTGTGGTTTTTTACTTCCTTACATGTTTAACATGAAGAGACCGGGTAAGTGTAGGATTAATACAGTGATCTGGTGAAGGGATTCTGTGGTGTATCTGCCCCTGGAGTGGGCAGCAAGAACTTGAGCTGACACTGAAATTGAAGTTTAAGCCATCTCCTTATTGCCTTCCCAGCTTTCCCAGTATTGTGTTACAGCCCTGCATCACTTGCAGTACCTTAGGCCCATACTGCAGTTTCTGGGCTTGCTAAATTTAGGAGGTGGTTTACTGGTGATGCTGCCTTTGTTGCCCTGAGAAATGTGCACATTCAACTGAGGATTAAAAACCTCGTTTGCCTTTCCTCGGTGTGAATATTGTGCATTGGGACATGCAGATTTCATGTTCTCATAAATAATACATTTTAGTTACACCTACATTTAATGTACCACTACGCATTCATCTGCTAATTCGTGTAACAGTTCAATTAGTTGTCTTGTGGAGCAAAAATGAAATGGGGATGGACAGTTTTCCAAAGAAGTTTTTTAAAGGAAAATTGAATAGTGGTGTCCTCGAGTGCAGGAATTGTGTATTGGACAGTGCAACAAATTTAGATTAATAGTGCAAACTCATCATGAATAAAATACTAATTCCAGAGAAGTACTGTATTCTAGGATAATTTGGTTAGTATGGTATGTTTGAGATTGGTTACTGTGATATGGATGGGATTAGCCCCATGTTTTGGGCTAATGTTTCTTCTATTTAAGAACGTTGTAAAAATCCTGTGAACATTAATGTGCAAAAGAACAGGTTCTTAACAGACTTTGGGGTTTTTTTGTTACATCCTCTTTGATGGATGTATTGTCTTGTATCAGAGGAAACTGAATCTTTGCTGTCATTATCACTGAAAAGAATAAGGAAATTTAAGGTTAAATGTTGCTTTAATGACCCTGATCATCCTCATGGCGTCCTCTGGACTTGCTCCGACAGCTCCATGTCCTTCTTATGTTGAGGGTACCAGAACTGCCTGATACCAGAAGAACAAAAGCTGCAATGCAGCTCTTTTATGTGAACTTCACTTGTTTTACCAGTGATCTCAATGTGGTTCTTCCTGCTTTGCTCATGATTTGCCTTCCAGGTTTCAGAGAAAGTGAAGCAGGGGTTTTACAGACCTGGCATTGGTCACTATATAGCTTTGTTTCCTTCTCTTACCATTGCCCATAGCAACCATCCAAACCTTGATGGAAGGCTAATAACCAGTGAGATCACTGGTGTGTGATAGTAGAAATCAAGTCTCTTATTTCTTGTGTTAGAGATGGCTAAACTCTCTTCCCTGTTTTAAAACCATGCCCAGTTATTGTTAGGATTGGCAATAATTGCCAGGTTATTATACACCAACCAAGGATTTTTCATAGTGTTGAAATCAACTCATGGCAGTAATTCTGGCTGTTGCAATATGGTCGAGCAGGCCTGACTGAAAGCCCTGTTGGTTCTAATTTGTTTCAGGACATGGAGATTGTAGCCAACTTCATCTCAGCGGGCTTGAGTCTGAGTCCGGTGGATACCTTGGTTTTTAGGGGTATTTTACTAGTTCATCTTGCTAGAGGTGTTTTCTCGTGCATTGACACTTGATGTTTGTCCTCCAGGCCTGCTGCTGGGCTGGCTGCAGTAATTCATCCCTTGGCAGGGTCACTCCAGTTAGCTTCCCCTCATGGAAAGCATTCAAGAACAGGAGGGAGAAGTATCCAGCTCCTGGCATGACAGAGAGACCGAAGCGTTTAAGCTTAGTTATTGTACATGGATAAATTCTGCATGTTTGGAAATTCAGAGTTCTTTAGCCACTAAATTAGGGGGGGTGAGTTCTGACACTTTTCGTTTGAGCTGATTTGACAGGCATTACTTCTCCCTGTTGCATGTTTGTGTAATGTTTCAGTGATTGTGGGTAGGTGATAGGTGAAAACCTTGATTGTCAAAAAGCAAAGCTGCTGGAGTACAGTTGCACTGTGGCTTCTGTTAACAGTTGTAGTGTTCAGAAGAGTCATGGCCCTTCTCATAGTGTGTGTAAAGAAGTGTGGCTTCTTTCTGAGATTGGCCTTGTGATAAAAGCTTCCTGCCTTTCTTGAAAAGAGAAAGCACGTGAGCAAGTGTGCTTTGCTGTGGGCCCTTTGCTGCTTGGCAGAGGAGGCTCATCTCAGCCCCTGGCAGGGCTGTGCTCGTATCAGTTTTGAAGAGGGATGCTTGAGAAGAAGAAATCTTGCCCATTCAGTTTATCTGAAATGGCTGCTCTTGCAAACTGAGCATTATGCAGCCTGTGAGTGGAGATTTCTGTTAGTTACTCATGGGCAAAATGCAAACAGCTTTCTCAAGAGCAGGGAGAGGTTGAGCAGAGCCTCTACCAGCTCTCCCAGTGTTCTAAGCCTTGAAACTTTTAGCTCTCCTACAAAAACAAGTTGATTTCTGAAAATAATTCAGGCTACTCCATCATGTTGGTGGTTAGTTCCCATTCCCCATATAGCCTGTGTCTTACTGAAGTTTTGTGCTGATTATTTAATATTAAGTGGTTTTAATCAATTGCAATCCGCATTTGATGTGTTTGTTATGGAGAACAAATGTAGTAAATGAAATCACAGCAATTCATTTCTTGCTAAGTGGAATATACATACCCTTCATCAAACAAGATTTAGCTGTTGTCCGACATCAGTGAAACTTTTCCAGACAGGGGAGGGAGGCATTTTTCTAAGCATTAACAGCATTAACCTGTGTGTTCTGTTTCTAATTAGTGCAGAAAGATTGTATGACATGCGCATGTTTAAACAGTAAGGTTGGGAAATGAGCCGAGGGTCTTGCTCAGAGTAGACTCAGTCCATAATACTTCTAGTTTATAGCATGGGGAGGATAAATCACTAGCTTAGAAGTGTTTTTTAGATGAGGTTTGCATTAGTTTAACTCATAGCTCTGTGGGTAAATGACAATACATGGAAACAAACCAGTTGAGACAAAGGAATTTTTGTTCCATTTGCAAATGCTGAGAGCTGCTACTTCAAATTGCTACCAGTGGGAAATGTAAAAGATGAGGTAATCCCCTAAAGTAAAAGGACCATGGTTGTGAAACACATTAAACATGAATCTTGTAAAGCTGGTAGGGAATGTACTGAATTGAACCCGCTCACACTTCATGTTAGCAAGAAAGTCTGGTCAATGAAGGCAGATAAAGGAATTGTAAATGACTATATTTAAATGAGTCTAGAATTCCAGAACACATGCTTGGATGATATGAAATGAAGCTGTCTAACTGTGCAGCTTGTTAATTTAGTGATTATAGTGAAACTTGAAAATGTCTACATTACAAGACCCAAGGCTGCTGGAATAGATTGTCATTGAGTGTTTAAATCTCTGCCATTTTCCAGGGGTTAGAGTGGAGAACAGGGATCAGGGTCTGTGGATTTTGCTCCCAGTTGTCCTAATAACTCACTTGGGAGTTGTGGGTGGACTCCTTCCAACAAATCTATGATGTGACTACCGGTTGCCCAGAGAAGCTGTGGCCGCCCCATCCCTGGCAGTGTTCAAGGCCAGGTTGGACGGGGCTTGGAGCAAGCTGCTCTAGTGGAAGGTGTCCCTGCCTGTAGCAGGGGGTTGGAACTGGATGAGTTCCAACTCATAGCAAGCTGCTCTATGATTCTATATAGTGTTGGAGGTCAGGACAGTGGTGGGCTCAGGGGGCTATTCCCTGGCATCCCAACGCTTGGTGGCTACACCAAGCCTGGGCAGACCTGTTGTTTCTGCTTCTTGTTCCAGGCAGCAGAAGCATCTCCCATGGATCATTTCCAAATGGAATAGAGGGAGGTTGGAAGTCTTCCCACTGCAGGGAGGGTGCCCAGTGGATGGATGGGTGCATATGCTCCTTCTCACCATTTTGGATCTGGAAATTCATAGAGTTCTCTGCCCCTGAGACCTGGGGGAGCACCAGCTACATGCAAGTGTGCTTGTATGTTCTGGGCTGGCCAGAGTGGACTTTCGCTCTTATCTTTGATTCAATCTGGCAACATTACTAATCAAAACCATTTTTGACAGTGCTGATGTGTTCCCTGCAGGCTGGCTGGCAGCTGTTCTCCATCATGCTGCAGGCTGAGTGGAAAGGAGGAAGGTTGAGCTGGCTTCAGTGCATCATTTCTCAGATGCTCAGTGCTGGTGGCGAGGCAGCCTCGCGTGGACCTCCTCTGTGTGGCGTTTCTGTCAGGGCAGAGATTAAACGGCCTATTCCATGCTGGCTGCTGGCCTGGTTTGTGGTAATTCAGTTCATGAGCATTATACTGATGGGAGTTTTGCTTTTTTTTCCTGGCTTCTTGGTATTTAGTTAATTGCAGCGTTGAGTTTTTCAATCTTTTGTACAGGGAAAAGTAGAGAAAGGTGAAAGTCAGTTATGGGCTGGGATCAGTAATCCTAGTGTAAATACCAGGCACTTTCTGGGAGTGTGGCGGGAGAAAGGAAAGGGAGAACAGGCAGAGAAGTCAGGAGAAGGAAAACACCTGTCATCATCTTGGAAAATGCAAACGCTGCCAGGGATGGGGCATCCACAACTTCTCTGGGCAGCCTGTGGCAGTGTCTCACCACTCTCACAGTGGAGGGTTTTGTCTTGCTGTCTCATCAGGTCCCATGGATTTGTGCACATTCAGGTTCTTAAGATGGTCTCAGACCTAACCCTCTGCTGCAGTGAGCCTAAGGAATGTCAAGTATTGCTGTACCCATTGTACAAGATGGTTCAGTGATGCATGTGGGGATATTCAGAGTCCTCTAAAAAAGTAAAGGACAGAGGTACATGGAATTCACATCTGTGAAATGGGGTGAATGTGGTTTTTTATGGGTAAAAATATAAAATTTAAATATGTCTCTTTAAAAGCATCAGTTCAGCTTCAGTGTTGTATTTTAATATATTTTAAATATATTTAAAAGTCATAAAATAAATGTGTTGGCAGTAAATTCTGTATCAGTATCGCAGTGATTTATCAAAAGCTGTTATTACAAATAAGCTCATCAGTTCAGTTTAATTTGTCCTCTAGAGTACAGTTCAGATGGAGAGGCTTAGAATCATAGAATCATAAAATGGTTTTGGGTTAGAAAGGACCTTAAGATCATCCAGTTCCAACCCCCTGCCATGGGCAGGGATGCTTTGCACTAGAGCCAAGGCTCTGTCCAGCCTGGCCTTTTACACTGCTAGGGGTGGAGCATTTACCCCTTCTTTGGGCACCCTGTTCCAGTGCCTTATGCTTGAACTTTTGTGGACAGAAATTAGGATAAAAGATTGTTTTCAGGCACTTGTTGTACATTTTCCTGTTGATTAATGCTTCTGGATCTCACCAGATGTGTTTGATAGCATCGTGCTTGTTTTTACGAGCCATGGGCTGGTGAGCTGATGTAACACTAGTTCATTTGCAGTATGTGATCAAGTTGAAAAATGCTAGTGATGATTTTGGATAGACTGTCAAGAACCTTCTTTTTTAATGTAATTTACTTTTTGTGAAGAAACACACATTTTACAGGCCAGAGCTGTCAGCCAGCTCGGGTAGCCAAGATCAGCAAACTTAATAGGGGTGAAGAAAAGCCTTTTGTGCTATTCCATACGTTTCTATTCTTTTAACAGTTTGTACCATTTTAATTCTAATAAAATGTGGAAGTTGCTGTGAGTGACTTCCAGAGGTCTGTGCCTTTCAGCCCACAGCTTTAAATAGGTTTTTAATTGTGATTCTAAATGCATGGTTAGAAGCTGATGCCAAAATCTGTCAGGTGATTAAAAGCGTGTGATTCTGAATCAGTTAATATGCATTAGCAGTCCCTTCCTCTGCTTGTGTTTGCAGGTTCAACTCTGGTAAAACACTATTTTGATGAAGTATTATAAGACCAGTTTATTTTTTGTGAATACCTTGAAAATTCAAAACATCTGGAACCTGAAGTATTTTTTTTTCTACAAGCTCCATCAATAATGCCCAGCTATTTTTCACTTTAGTTCTGGTTCATGCAAGTCGTTTCTCTCTTTCTCTTTTTTTCCTCCTCTTCTTTTTCCTCCTCTTCTTTTTCTCTTTTAACCCTAGCAAGGAATTAGACCAGGAACAGCTACTTTCTCGGAGGGGCAATAATTGGTAGTCACTGGAGATGACATTAGAGCTTCATGATGTTCCAGAGTGATGAGATACAGGAGGTTGCTGTTTCACCTCACATATAATGTAACACAGCGCACATTCCTTACAATGAAGCATAATGTTAGGATTCAGTGGCTATCAGCTTGGCAGCACATTTATTTCACACTGAGATCACTAAAACGATCTGTTGATAATTTGCTTTCCTGTGGGTCTCTGCCTCCCATCTCTGAATAGACGTATCCGAAGCCGTCCCCCTCAGCCTGTAGTGAGTCTTATTTAAGGCTTATTCACAGTGAATGGAATGCAAATAAATCTTAAATTTTTACAGCTTCTTAAAAATCTGATTGTAAAGAAACATTTAATGCAAACAGGGGCAGAAGCAGTGATAAATGATCTGAATTCCTACTTAGTGGTTTCTTGGGGAACACTATGATTATTAAATGGGCATTTTTGCCTTTTTAATCAGTTATCCTGACATGATAAGTGAGTTGTATTTCATAGTCACAGTTACACATCCTAACAAACCACAAGACCATTTTAACATTTTCAGCATTTAAAAAATGGCATTATTTATGCTGTATTTTTAAATTAGGGAGCAATAAATTTAATTCTATATAAAAGCCTGGCATTCAGCAAACAAGTGTCTAATATGTATGCAAGAATTTTCATAGCATCATAGAATGGTTTTGGTTGGAAGGGACCCTAAAGCTCATCCAGTTCCAGTCCCCTGCTACAGGCAGGGACACCTTCCACTAGAGCAGCTTGCTCCAAGCCCCGTCCAACCTGGCCTTGAACGCTTGTGTTCAATGGATTTGATATTGAAACAAATTGCATGAGAATAGTATGCAGCATGAATACTGGCTATTATTGTAGTAGTAACTTTGGTAGATTCAAAATTAAACTCCAAGAATATAAGAGGCAAGATGTCTTCAATAAAATAGAGTAGATTTGGTGTCTTGTAGGGATCCTTTTACCATCAGGGTAATTTGAGAAGGTATGAAAGGTGTGTGAGCACATTGTCCTTTTCTTCATTGCTGCTGTGGGATGCCTCATTCATGCAGCCTTTTTTCCCTCTATTCTTTATGGAGCATTAAATGTGATGGACATTTTAACATTAACAGAGGTTTTTGGGTACATTTATATTTTAAGTATCTCCACCTCAGTGGTTCTTCCTTCATATCCAACCTGTACAGCTGGAATGCCAGCAGGACGTTTCATGTGTCAGGACACAACTAGAAACTGCAGATGGAATATGGCCTGGATGGCCTTCGCTTGGCTGGCACAAAGCCTTTTCACCACTTATGGAGGATTTGGGGAATTTGGCTGTACTTCTTTGGGAAGCACAGGGAATTTACAGGTCATCTGTAAATTACATTGTTTTGTGGACTATCACTTAAAGCATTGTGTGAAATATTGTGATGGTGAAAATGTGCCTGAACAAGCCCTGGGCAACCCATTCCAGGGTCCCTGAGTAGGACCTGATGGTCTCTGCCAAATGATTCTGCATGTGCCTGCATTTGTGGGACAGAAAGGGAAAAGAAGGGAATTGAAGATAGTGCAGGGTAGTGTCCAAACCAGCAGTGCCACCATTAAATTCAGATTTTAAGACTGGCCAGATTTTCCTAGCCTGATAGCTTTTATCATTAGATGTTGTAGTTCTGTGAAGGTGTTAAAGACGTTTCTGGACAATTTCATCCTTTTATGCCATGTAAGACTGTGCCTTATTCGAATCTCAACACGTTTTCTCTGTAGAAAGGATACAAGGATTAGTTTTCTGCTAATGACTCCTTCACCACAAACATCACACCAACAGTAAGCTTTGGGCTGATTACTGTTTGAAAGATGAACTTCTTTAAGCAAAAATCCTCTTGAATTTTGCATACCTAAAACCCCAATAGGTCTTTCCTCCAGCCTTGTCATTGTCAGAGAGTGAATGGCTGTAGGTGGCTTCATCCCCCTCATGCTGTTTGGGTGGGAAGCTGTGATTGTAGCTTGATTGATCTTCTTAGTGGTGCTCAGCACATCAAGAGTGGCCCATAGGAGGATGTCTGTGGTGCTAGATCCTCTGTGATTCCTTGTTTCTGAATGGTTTTGACATCTGGCATTAACGGTGTGAGTACAAGTGTATTAAGAGAGATCTTCTACTAGTAGATGTGAAAAGAAAGACACACACCCCAGTGCTTTTCAAAAGAAACAAAAGCAGCTCAGCTGTATTGTCAGAATGCTCAATTCAGTTGAATTATCCTTAAAAATGTTAGTGAAAGAAACCAATTTTGAGTAACACAAAAGGTTGTGTGAGGTTCACTTCATCTCTCAAAGAAAAGAAGGGTTTGAGAAGAAGAATCACACTTGGGCAGTGCCCTGCATCATCCTGGGGCTGTAAATGAAGTAATACATTTTGCAGTGCAGTGCTTCGAAGCTCACACATTCATTTACAGATAGGGGGAAGCATAAGGTAATTAAAAGCTCTTTTATCAGATTCTTTTCTGCAGGCAATTATTTAGATAAGAGTAAACCCCACTTAATCTGTGCCTGGGAAGCCTGAAGAATTCTTCTCAAGAGATGTCTTTGAAATGGTACTTGTTGAGATAGAGCTTAAGGTAGTGTACCATGAACCCAACAAGTCCTGCAGTCATGCAGGCATAGAGCTGCTTAGCTTCTAAGTCACTATTTAGACCAACTACTACAACTGCTTTTATTTATAAACCTTATAAACATTTTTTTAACAGCCTGTGAGTTAGTTTTGAGCAGGGATTCTGAAATGTTAGAATAGGTTTTTTAATTAGAACCAGATATTAAAAGCATGTTTTGTGACACTTGAAACTGGAGCCTGCTTCACTACTTGCTGTGGAAACAAGCCTCTAAAACAAATCTGTTCTTGTGTACACTGATGTGCTGATCCATGATTTTATGTAACCAGTGGATTTTTTTTCATGCCTTTTTGCAGCCAGTTTGTAGAAAGAAATGTGATACAGAACCTACACTTCTTTTTCTATTATAGCCTGCATTAAGAGGCAGTAATCTATGTTTAAGTGCTAATTGTCCCCCTAGATTAAAGAAAGGATGGGACAACTAGCACAGAAAAGTATGCAACCTAACAAAAGGTTAACCTAAATCAAAATTCCCCCAAAGTTGTGTTCTCTGTCATTTGCACATGACGTTGTGTTTGGTAATGCCACTGTTATTAAGAGCTAAGAGGGGCTCAGGTGCTTTTAGGAGTGGGGTCGCATAGTAGTCTTGGTTTTTTGATACTTGGTTATTAATTTAAGTGCATAATATTAAAACAGCAATTTAAAAAATGAATTAGTTTCATGAGTTGTAAAATTCCATACAGCTGTTTTCCCCCTTGGTATCCCACTTTTCCCTGGCAGCCTGTGGAGGATCATTAAATGGGGCTGATCATCACTCATCTGAGTGAAGCGCCTTGTGTAAAATGCCAGTGTTGCAGGAGGGACCAAAATGCTTGACAGACCTCTCGCCCTGCAATAAACCTTCACTGAACCTCTGCAGTCACTTCTAAATAACTTCCTGAAGTGATTCAAGTGTAAAATGGATGCTAAATGCAGCTGACACTTTAAAACAAACCTTCATGATCTGGATTGTCTGTTCTTTAAATAATGAATCTCTTTGTGTGTTTGCTGCAGGCCACAGAAACCTTGTTCCGAATGGCAGTAGCACGAGGGACCATCACACCGTTAAGACATGGAGAAGTAAGGCCAAATATATCTGTATACCTTTTCTTTTTGCACATGTGGTATAATGTTTTATTAATATAATGCTTTATAAATTCGTGGGAGGTGAATTGTCTTCAGGTAAGTGAAGAAGGCAGGACCATATATAACTTGCATACCTGTGTTGCAGAGTTCTCTTAAAGGAAAACAAGGATTTAAATCCTGCCCAGTGGGAGATGAAGTATCCTTCAACATACACTTTGTTTTTCTCTTTGCCTGTATCGCAGTTTTAGCTGCATAACAGAAGTGACTCACAAAAGTGTCCTTGTAGTGAGGTGGTATTTCACTGCATTTTATCTATTAAAAATTGCAGAATATAGAGAAATTTCCATTAATATAGAGAAATTCATCCTTTATTCCTTTCAAGAAATAGCAATGTAGGTAGTGTATGAAGTATTAATACATCAATTATTCTGAAGAGAATAAATATATTTGAATATTGTGTTGCTCACACATGCTTCTGTTGATGGTGAACATTTGTTTCCTTCTTTGTGTGGTTTTATATCAGGTAAACATTGTTCTAAGCATTGCTGATTAAATGCCTCCAGTATTTGATGGTGTAATTAATGCTTAGGTTGAATTTCATTTAAGAAAATCATATTGCAGTCGGTCATAACACTGGAAATGAAAACTGATCTGGGCATTGCTGCAACTGAGAGTGTGTAGGGTTTTAAATGTAGAAACCTCTGTGGTTTTTCATGATTACCTGAGTTTGATCAAATTCTTGGGTAACTGTGTGAGAATTCATGTAGTAGGCACAGCGTTCAGCCTGGAATCTACATTTGGAGTTACCTGGAATCCAAGCTGTGCTGTAAAACATTCCTTATGCTGATGAAGTTGCCTTAATTTCTCTTTTGAAATGAAGTAATTCATGTTTGCATCAATGTCTGAAGATGAGGGTCCAGAGGAGCCGCAGAAATTATCAGAGGGCTGGAGCACCTGTCCTATGCAGAAAGGCTTGATTCTGTGATTCTCTGTGCCTGGGATTTCCTGTCATGCCAATGTGTCCATCGTTTTAGCTTTTCTAAGTATATGGATGATTTATACTTTTCATATAGTAGTCTTCATTCCTTCCTACAGTAAAGTGTAATGCAATTTTCAGAAGTGTTAGTGATGAGGTATGTGCAACCCTTCAGAATTATTTAGGTTTTTGGCAGTGAAGGGTACTTAATTTTCCATGTTTTAATGACCAGGTTGTCCAAAGAGTTTGTGGGATCTCCATCCTTGTAGTTACCTAGTGAATGGTGTGAACTGTGGGAAAATCAAATGATATCTTTTCCGAAAGTGTAATGAATTGCACCGTGCAATGCAAAGTATGAGGGTGATTACAGGCAATAAACATCTCTGAGAAGGGTAGTAGGGATTTCTGTGTCTGATTCATCTCATGTTGAGCCAGTTCAGCTCAGTGATGTAGAAGAAGAAGTTTTAATTTCTTCTTCAGATGTTCCCTCTGATCTTCTTATCAATTAAATGACCTCAAGGGCTGGAGAGAAGCAGCAAGGTAATTGCTGAGAGCATGTGGCCATGGTTAGGGTGAAAGTGCATCTCTGTGATGATGATGGACTTTATGCTGGTGTACTGCGTCCCGTGACATTATTTATGAGGTATTGCTTGAGCTTCAGTAGAAATACAGTTAATGCTGAGACAGATAATTTACAGATAAAGCATGGAAGAGTTGCTCAGAGTTGGCTTTTTGTGTAAGAGGGCAGTGTGAGCAGTGAAAAGACCTTTTTTCTCTCTTCTATATTTATCATGTATCTCATGCAGAGGAGAAAAACATTTTCACTCAAGGAAGATATTTCCATTAAATTCCATTGTGGAATTATAATTTATTTCCTCTAAAAATAAGGAATGTCATTAATCAAAGGAAACTGATTTTTTCCAGAAGAAACATATAATTATCAAGAGTCATATAAAATACTTTTATAGCTCTTCCAAGAAATTTGCTGCATGTTTGCACAGTGCGTAAATAGAAGGGGAGCCAGAAGAAGAGTTGAATCTGAACTAAAGTTGACTCTATTCTGTTTGAGAAGTGTGAACTTGGCAGTGAAAATCAAAGCACAGCAACTTGTTTATTGGAAATTGCAAACTAGGGAGGCAGCAGTCCAAATGGGCAAAAGTGCTGTTCAGCTTTCCCAGTGTTGCTTTAACGTGCAACCCTGTTTACCATAGAAGAGGGGGTAAAACTGCTCAGTATAAAAAGGCAAAAATCATTCTTGTTTCTTTTACAGCCATAAATTAAAACCTGACAATTTCCTGTCTGCACTGCTGAACACGTTAATGTGCAAACATTTCTGCTATACAGACGGAACATGGTGCGAGAAGGACTATCCATTATAATCCATTGTCATCACCAGGTGGATTTGTAATTTATAATACTGGATGTCGATGAGAAATCCCTTTTCTCCTCCTTCCAACATTTCCTTATTCAGTGGGACTCACCAAGCCTTTACGCATATAGAATTTTTATGTTTTTCCTTTATTAATTGTAAATTAATTGGAAAATGAGGATGTGCTGGTTTTCTGACTTTTGAATATGGTTTGTGAAATGACTGTTGAGAGTTTGGAAGATCGTGCTGCCAAAGGTAGGCATAAAAATTGGGTACATAGTGCTAAATACTACTGAACTGTGGGATACAGATCATAGAGGTCCCTGAAGAATCCTCCTAGCAGTTCCCTTGCTCCTGGTTGGATTGAAGTTCTGTACCATTCATGGGAGGGCATCAAGCCTGGAATCATAATTCATTTTCAGGATTCACTGTGTTGTTTTTCATGGTCATTAGTTATTCCTGTCAGTTGCTTTGTTTTGGGGGTGGAGCATGAGGCCGAGCCTTGTAGAGATTATTATGATCTGATTCAAGGCCTATAAGTATGCTGGAGAGAGACTCTTCATTAGGGACTGTAGTGATAGGATAAGGGGTAACGGGTTCAAACTTAAACAGGGGAAGTTTAGATTGGATGTAAGGAGGAAGTTCTTTACTGTGAGGGTGGTGAGGCACTGGAATGGGTTGCCCAAGGGAAGTTGTGAATGCTCCATCCCTGGCGGTGTTCAAGGCGAGGTTGGACAGAGCCTTGGGTGACATGGTTTAGTGTGAGGTGTCCATGCCCATGGCAGGGGTATTGGAACTTGATGATCTTAAGGTACTTTCCAGCCCTAACTATTCTGGGAGTCTATGATCTGGTAGTTGCTGGATGTGCTTCTGAGCAATGTGATCTAGTTGAAGTTGTCCCCGCTCATTGCAGAGGGTTGAACTAGATGACTTTTGAAGGCCCCTTTCAACCTAAACTATTCTATGATGCTATGAGCAGATGGGATTACACCAGATCTATGGCTTTAATTGTCTTCAGAAGTCTTCGGGTGAGAAATCTTGTATTTACTTTAAGAAAGAATTTCAACCTAGAAAATGAGAAGGCCGTGTTAAAGAACACTGCTGCTAGCTCAGTGTTCCTACCCTCTTTTTCTTCCCTATCCACCATGTTATGGCGGAGTGCGTTGTCAAGTCCTGGAAACTCAGCTCTGGAATTAAACCATGTAGAGAAGAACCGTTTTTATTAATAACAATAACTGTAATCGCTTTCTTCAGGAGAAGGGGCTTTCTAATTTTGCTTGCTGTTAGAGCAATTCGAGAGACCTTAAGACACTTCAGTCATTATATTTAGTTATGCGCTGTAAAGATGACATGGAACAGAGTATTCATTTAAGTGGTGATCTCTTTTTCCGCATAAAAGGGGTTGTTCTTGAAGTTACCAAATTTTATGCTTGATTTTTAAATGGTGGGGTTTGTCACAGTGATGTTTCTGTTTGCATTTTTGGCCAGTTTAATTTATAATACTTGAAACGCAGGAAGGCTTCATCAATGGTAGCATTTGAGGTTCAGAGGAAGTACCATGAATAACTTTGAGATTAATTTTCATTTAAATCAAATGGCTTCGGGTACACTGCTTCATGTGATGTCAGCTCAGGGGCATTCCAGGTCTCATCGCTTACAGGCACATCAGAAGCCAAATGGCAGTGGGATAGTGGATATCCAATGCGTTTGCCTTCATGCCTTCCCATCACAAAGATGTCTTTATTATCCGGGGTTCAGAAGTTGTGCTCTCACAGACTACCCATCGTCTCTGCCTTCCATGCTTTTTGCTTGAGCACTTGGTTACTGTCATGTTAACATGTGAGGAAAGATGTTTTCTCAGATTTACAGAAATCTTGCAGCAGCAGAGACACTGTAGTTACGGTCCTGAATGCTCTGGACTCTTTAAGCCTTCAGCCAAGGACACATTTCAAAGGCAGTGCTGTTGATTAGATGGATCTCGTTTGTTCTCCCTGAAAGGGTGATGCTTCCTAGCAAACAGTGCTTAACATTACAAAAGAAATCTGGTTTGGTACAATGTAACTGAAATTTTTGTAAGGCCAAGTCATAACATTCTTAGGCTCTTTCTGCCTTCAAAGTAGGATTGTCAGTCTCTTGGATCTTATCCTGAGGTTTTTTTCCCTCCTGGTTAAGGCTTGCTAATACACAGAAAATTGTGTATTTTTTTAATTTAATGTGTTGCAAAACAGCATCAATTTGATTGAGCCAAACCATGTTTTCTGAATATGTGTAGTAAGATACAAAGTGCCAGCAGGTTTTAGTATTACCTACAAGAAATCTGGAGAGGGACTTTCTACAAAGGAATGTGGTGATGGGAAAAGGGGAATGGCTTTAAGCTGTAAAAGGGTAGTTTTAGATTAGATCTTAGGCAGTTCTTCCCTGTGAGGTGGGTGAGGCACAGGCACGGGGTGCCCAGAGAAGCTGTGGCTGCCCCATCCCTGGCAGTGTCCAAGGCCAGGTTGGATGGGGAGGTAGTATTGAGCCTGTCTTTTAGAACCTTTTGTAAAGGAGTAGTAAATGAAGAAAACCATAAGAACAGAACAGAGTTTTAGTCTCTGTACTTCAGGTTTGGGTTTGGGGGATATGTGTCGGAAGTGTTTAAAAGTGGCATCAGTATCTAGGAAATCCCTCTGGCAGGTCACACTGGGGAACAACTCAAAGGTAATTTAATTGCTGAAGGCTGGTATCCCTTAGCTATATTGTCTGGAAGTAAGTTTAAGTAATTGCTCTGATTAAACGCAGTGGTAGCTAAGGCTTGATTGGAGAGTTTGAGAGAGAGAATGCCATTGAACCATGCAGAGGAAGACCACCAGGTTACCTTTGAGGTGTTCCAGTCTACAGTGGTCAAGTGATGGTTTTGCCATTTAATCAGTTGTGTGAAGGTGTCATTTCTGTAGCTTGCCCTAGATCATGCATTTTGTGTGGTTTTTAGGTTTTTCATTCACTTTTAATCATGGAGAGGAAAGTAGATTTGTCTCAAAACCGTAGTTGAGTATGAAGAGTTTTTCTGCTGTTCTGACATAGGCTGAGAAAGGTGGGGCTGTTCAGCCTGGAGAAGAGAAGGCTGCGTGGAGACCTCAGAGCAGCCTTCCAGTATCTGAAGGGGGCCTAT